>DWCF01007468.1:0-10640 GCA_018230265.1 Delias oraia
GGACGTCCCGCCACACGATGGAAAGACGATCTAACGAAGGTCGCGGACAACCGCTGGATCCAGATCGCTCAAGATCGTAGCGGGTAGGCGTCTTTGGGGGAGGCCTATGTCCAGCAGTGGACTTGAATGGGCTGATGATGATGATGATGATTCTATGAGCGCGAGGTATCATTTCGGATGAGCCAGCCAAATTAGTGCGTCAGCGTGACACTCCCACGGGTAAGACTGTGTAAAGAAACTCGCCCGGTTAGTTTCGAGCCCTTAAGAAAACTTTACTACATTTTCTTCAGAACCGTCATTGAACCTGGTACCCAAGACGTGACAGTACACCACTCAATCAAGAGGCTTTTACAGCTACAATATTTACAAAGACAAAAGAATGTACCTGTTTCTTTCGCGCTGAAGATATAATTTCTTCCTTCGACGGTAACCTGAAAAGAGATTTTAGTTTTAAATTTTAAAGATTCCTTTGGTAACTATGCTCTAGTCTTTTCTTAGTATCAACGTTTTGATTTCAACAAAATACGCGATTTAAAAAAAAATCAAGTGAAGGAAATATTATAAGATGAAGTTTAATTTTTTTTAATTAATACTTTTTAATTCCACACTTGCTGTGTTGCCGGCTTTTTCCGCCGCTTATGCGGCATAATTTCTAAGCCCTCCGATATCCTCACACACGCGAAGAACAATACAAGTACTGTTTAATGGTATTCTGTGAACTCGTGGTATCGCTTGGGAGAAGCTGGCCCCATTAGTGCGTTAGTATGGCTCTCTCACGCCCGGCCATTGTAAAGCCCTTCCAACGACCGATTTATATATTTTTCGGAGCGGACATCGACACATTTCGCTTCGTGATTGGCTCATACAATTATTCCAGCGGTTTTGATCATGGAAACAAAATCCTGCATTCTTTGGATGTGGTTTAATTCCTTTGTGTTACAACAGGTGTGTCTAAATTTGTAATCACTTAAATTGGTCCAGTGATTTCGTATGTTATGATAAAACATTCAGCTATTGTGGTAGAAAACTTACCGCTTTTCGCTGCTCTCATTATTATCAACCGAAAAAGTTGCATCTATAGTTTTTCCTAAGAGATTTCCATTTTCTTCAGACGTGCCGTTGACAGGTGATAGCGGCTCACCTGATATGAGAAAGAAAGAGATTATTGTAGAAAACTGGGTATTCTGTGAGCACATGTATGGCCCAATTAGTGCTTGGCTCTCCTACGGGTGAGATAGAAGTAGGATTTCATTAAAATCAATATAAAAGTAACTCACCAAGTCGTTTTTCGTATAGCTGCTTGAAGGGGGCGAGGACTGGGTCGTATTTGATGGAATCGGGCAGGTCCTGCCACACTTCCAAGCTGCCGGGCGTCAGCTCGCTAGATGACACCATAGAGTAAAGACTCAGAACGCTGTGGTTTTCTTTTAAACTTTTCAAAAACGACATCTTTACATTTCTATTTGAAACACTGCTTTCTGAATTTGTTTAGAGTTTATAATTATAATGATATTATTAGCAACACTTTAATCAATGAAACAATTGCAAATCTGCAATATTTTTATCCTTTAAGACAAAATCCTCGCGCCTCAGGATAATCGAGGATGCGATGCCGGCCTTTAATATTATAGAGATTTGTTTGTAATGACATTAAATCATATGATTTAAAAAATTCCATCTTATATCAAATAAAATAAAAGACATATGAAAAATAGAAAATCTCTTGAATTTTTATCCTCCAGGACAAAAATCTTCAAGATAGTTATGGATGCGATACCGGCCTTTAATATCATAAAGAGATTTGTTTGTAAAGACTCAATTAAATTGATTTTTATAAATCTATCTTAAATCAAATAAAATGACAGAAACATGATAAATAGAGACTCTGTAGTATTTTTAATTCTTCAGGACAAAACTCTCAGGATAGTCGTGGATGTGACGCCGGTCTTTACTGTTTTAAAGAGATTAGATTGTAAAGACTAAATTGAAATAATTTTAACTAATAGAGAAAGTTTAGTATTTTTTATTAGTGTGGAACGCAAATTATTTGAGTCTGTGGCGACGTTGTCCATGAGTAGCGGTGTTCTCTTACGACATTTGATCCCCCTGCCCAGTTATTTTTATGATATAGCGGACAACGGTGCAGGTGGGTCTCCTATATGGTAATAGAAAACCTTTTAAGGGCCTACAATATCCTCACTCACTCAGCGAAACAGTAGAAGCACCTTTTCAAGTACGGCTACCGTTTCATGCTGAGTATTCTGTGAGCCCGTGGTATCACTTCGGCTGAGCAAAATAGGGCATCAGCTGTGCGACCATATTAAGACACTCGTGCGGCAACTGACAAACCGACCGAAAAAATTATAACTGTCCGGAACGGGATTCGAAACCGATCCTTCTCGCTTCATGGTAGACTTATTACACCACATAGCTACGACGCTCTCAAAAGATCTATTTTCCCATTATTTATTATCTTAAGGTTAGATAAACCAAAAGGGCGGGAGAATGGGTCAAAAGAAATTTAAAAGCAAATAGTTTTGTTTGGCTGATAACGGATAAGTGATAAGGTTTGTCCGCAGATTAAGCCTGTATGTTTACAAACGGAAGTTCGAAAGAATTTTATCTGTATTGAGCGATACGGTTCGCTAACTACATTTTACAATATAACTCCATAGAAATATATAAAAAATAGTATTTATTTATGCTATAGCGGGCAACGGGGCAGTACAGTTTCCCTATATGGTAAGAGAAAATCCCCGACTGTGGACAACTGTGTCACAATCCGCGCATTTGTTGGGTTCCCGGCTTTTTACGATGCTTAAGTGGCACTTTTAAGAGACTTCGATATCCTCACTCACTCTGGTAAACACAGTACAACTACCATTTCACGCTGAGTATTCTGTGAGCCCGTGGTATCGCTTCGGACGATCCCAATTAATGTGTATATGCTTCAGCATAGCTGTCATACGGCTACGAAATTGTTCGGCCACTCGCCCGGCCATTGTCAAGGTCTTACAGAGAAAGAAAATTATAAATTATTCAGACCGGGATACGAACGGGATACCCCTATGAAATTACTTCACAAGGCTCTCAAAAACTTCTTTAAATGTGAATTTTGATTTTCGTTGTCATTTGTTAAACGAAATTTAGTTTTGATTGCTGTCAACTTAGAGCATAATGTTTAAGAGTGAGAAATATATTAAATTAAATCCTAAATCCAAAAATATATATGTATACACTTAAACATTTTACAAGATGTAAAAATAAACATGAATTTACTACTATGAGAATAAATTATGCAATTTTTTTATCGACTATTAATAATTTTTACCGACAACCGATGGGGAAGAAAGGGTCTCGAGTGGCGACTGCGTATCGGAAAACGCAGAGTGGAACGTCCCGCCACGCGATGGAAAGACGATCTCACGAAGGTCGCGGGCAACCGCTGGGCCCATATCGCTCAACATCGTAATAGGTGAGCGTCTTTGGGAGAGGCCTATGTCCAGCAGTGGACTTGATAGGCAAATGATGATGATGATGATAATTTTTTACACCAATATAAACAATCGTACTTTGTCATTTTGTACCATAATGCCATATTCTCACGTAAATCCAAGATGGCGTCGGAAAGTTACAGTGACGTCACCGCCTTGAACCGGATCGCGGCGGCTGCAGCCAGTTATAACTGATTTAAGGTCATTGACCGCATAGAAAGTGTTTGATACAAGTCGCGAATAGAAATTTTTAATTTTGCGAGTGTTTTCTTAGAATAATCTTATTAAAATATTCATTATATTTAAAGAAATCAACTACAAATATGCGGAAATATAGTTTGTTTTATAAGAATAGGCAGGCAACCGTACAGGTACCTCACCTAAGATAAACGGTTCCTTTCCCATAGACAGCCCTTAGACATAGTTCTGCTTTGTTATCGCCCTTTAAGGCAGTGTTCCGCAAACTTTTTGTGTGCAAGGTACATATAGGAAAAGATAAATTTCTAAAGATACACCACAAACAAAAAAAATCTTATGTAATTATTTATTATTAATCAATGTTTATTATTAAAACGATGAAAGAAAAATATCTCACTCGAGTGAAGATATATTTGGAGTATTTTTCTTACCCTTACTTATTACGTAACGTAAGTTTATAAGACAACCTTATTTTCCAAGGAACCTCTATTAACGAACAAGGGACGCTATGTCTGAGTAATAACGCTACTTTTTAAATGTCCCCAAGTCGTATTAATTTGGTAATACCTCTGTTTGATGTGTTTTTAATGGTATAGTGGACATCGGAGCAGGAGGTCCGATATGGTAAGAGAGCAGCCGCCACAGGTAACCGCGCTACTTTCCCTACTTTAGTTGAGTTTCCGGCTTTTAGCGCCTTGCGGCATAATTTGAAAAGCCTCCGATATCATGACTCACTCAGTGAAACACAGTACAAGTACCGTTTCACGCTGAGTATTCTGTGAGCCCGAGGACGAGCCGGCCAAATTAGTACGTCAGTATCTGTTTCAGCACGACTCTCCCACGAGTGCGAGTGTTAAGACATTCGGCCAGCCACTATCAAGCCCTTCCAAAGAGCGATTTTTTTTCAGACTGGGATTTGTACCCGATACCTCTCGCTTCGTGGCGGGCTCATAAAACCACTTAGCTACAAGACTCTCAAAAATGTCGTATACGGTTTGAGTGTATATATTTTAAATATAATTATTTAGCACCATGTATTTACAATTTTGATATCATCAACACATCTGGCCATTAGTCTGGTCACGATTTATTAAAAACGGATTTTATTTATATTTCCGAGTTCCAATTTTGATAAACAAATTCTGAGAGCCTCGTAGCTTAATGGTTTTTAAAGTGTATTGGGTTCGAATCCCGGTCTAGTCAATTATAATTTAATTTATAATTTATTCGTTCTCTGGAAGGGATTGACAGTGGCCCGGCGAGTGTCTTAATATTGTCGCACTCATGGGAGAGCCATGCTGCCTGCAACACAGTAAGACGCGAGCTGAGGCGCGGTTGTCGATAGGCGGCGGTGTATTCTTACAATAGAGGACACCCGGCTACTCCGTTGTCAGCTAAAATATAAAAATATGTAGAAATTCATGTTAATGTAGATATCGGAGACTCTTAAAAAGGCCGCTTATTTGACGTAAAAGGCGACAACACAGCAAGCGCGGACTGTGGCGCGGTTATTCATGGTCAACGCTGTTCTCTTACCAGATGAGCCCACCTGCTCCAGTAGTAAAAAAAGTCTAATAAGTATCTAAATATCAAATAATAATAAAACGACTTCTAAATAATAATAATAATAATAATCACACATAGCAAGGGGCTTTTTGGTATCTGGTATCTGATAAGTGACGCACCGGTTATAACCGGGTAACCAGGCGGGTTATCACCACTTAGAAAGCCAATAATCCCAAATTATCTGATATTGCTTACTTATAATGATAAATTGCGGTTTTATCGTAATCATAACAGAGAAAATCTGCGTAAAATACTTTATGTTCTAAGTTGTCGAGTTTTACCCGCGGGAGAGCCATGCTGAAGCATATGCAGATGCACAAATCCGAAGTCATGTGACGGACCCACAGAATGCTTAGCGTGAGACGGTACTTGTTGTAACTGAGTGAGGATATTCAATGCCCTTCAAATTATATTAGAGCGGCATAAAGAGCCGGCAACATAGCAAGCGTCCACGCTGCTGTGTTGCCGGCTCTTTGTTGTCGGCCAGAGTCCACTCTGGAACGGTTAGGTATGGGTGGCGGTGTTCTCTTACCATAAATGTTTCGCTGAGTGAGGCCTAAACGGCGTAATATGTTTAGTATGTCGATAAGTAGGGTTAAAAGCCGGCAACACAACCAAAGCGTGAACTTTCCCGTGAGAATCAAGCTGACACAGTTATTTGATTAGCTTATACGGAGTGTGATAAGGTCTCAGAGAACTTGTTTAAAATAGTATAAGCGTATCCCGCGTCATTCCTCTTAAGATGTAAAAAGCAGGCAACACAACCAAACCCTTAGAAGGCTCACAGAACTTGCAAAAAATATTACATTTGCTTTAGATCGATGAACGATATCCCCTAAGTTATAAAACATTTGTGTCGCGGTTGCCCATGGGCCGTGGTCTCTTTCCATTAGATACCTGCCCCGTTGCCTATAAAATAGTAATAAAACATTCAGTATAAGCGATAATGTATGACTCATTTTTATGTTGCTTAATAAATATCAGTCAGTTTCAGAATTACGTAAAAACTACTGACCGGAATTCGTAGAAAATATGTTTTGAGTCTGGTAGCTAAGTGGTGTAGTTAGTGTACCATGAAGCGAGAGGTATCGGGTTCGAATTGCGGTACGAACAAAAAACTTATAACTTAATTCATAATTTCTTCGGTATGGAAGGGCTTGACAGTGACGGGCGAGTGTCTTTATACTGTCGCATCCGTGGGAGAGCCATGCTGAAGCATATGCTGACGCACTGATTGGGCTGGCTCGTTGCCGGGTATACCACGGGCTCAGAGAATACTCAGCGTAAAATAGTTGTACTTGAAGAGGTACTTGTACTATGTTTCGCTGAGTGTGTGAGGATATCGGAGGCCCTAAAAAGTGCCGCTTAAGTAAAAAGCCGGCAACACAGCATGCGTAAAAAACTATTGATTTATATCAATTTCAAGAGTATTATATGCTTTGTAAAGATATCGAAGAGAAAAATTAGATTTCATCCTTTTTAAATTTTTAAGTACATTTAAAAAGAATGAAGCCGTTCGTATGACTTTGTGCTGTTATGAAATAAAGAGTTGACTTTGTTAAAGTAATTTGGAATTTGTATTTGAATAGCTCAGAGTATCTAGAATTAAATAATCTAGAATAAACTCTAGAATTATCTCTAATTAATATTAATTAAACTCAGGTGAAATTCGTGAATAATCTGTAACTTTAAGACGATCGTAAGGGGCTTTGTTCTTCTCTGAAATATAGATATTTGACATTGATAAAGTAGCTTCATCATCACCATCATTTCAGCCGTAAGACGTCCACTGCTAGACATAGGCATATCCTTTGACCTCCATGAATACCTGTCGGAAGCAACCTGCATCCAGCGTCTTCTGGTGACCTTTATAAGGTCGTCTGTCCACTTAGTGGGTGGACGTCCCACGCTGTGTTTGCCTGTCCGTGGTCTTCACTCTAACACTTTTTAATTACTCAGAAGTAAACAGAACAAAACTAAAGACTTTATTTTAAGCACTTTTAAGACTTTTTTAAGCAAATTGACTTTCCTAAATTTGTATATATATATATAATTTTTACAATTTTTACACGACTTTATAAAACTTTCCAAGACGTGAACGTTTTAGCTAAAAACAAATAAATTTACCACAGATAACATAATTTTTTTATATAAAACACTGTATTATATGCTCCTTTGAAATAAATTTCTTTAACTGTGAAATAGTAGCTTGGAATTTGGATTTTAATAGCTCAGAATACACACTATAATAATAATAGCATAATATATAATAATAACATAAAAATAACATCCGTCTGACACAATTTCTTGACTTTATAATACGTTCTATGAAATAAATGTTTCTCTTACAGACAGATTGCTCTTTGAATCAATTTAAGACAAATCTTTATATAAAACACCTGAAAAATGTAAAACACTAACGGATTGACGATAATTGATGAATTTTTACACATATTAATAAATGTATATTTTTTAAATCTATAACAGACAGAAGCAGGTGGGTTTCTTATATGGTAAAAGAACACCGCTGCTCAAGAACAACCGCGCAATAAGTCCGCGCATTGGTTGTGTTGCCGGCTTTTAACGCCACTTAAGTGGCAGTTTTAAGGGCCTCCGATGTCCTCGCTCACAGCGAAATACAGTACAAGTACCATTTCACGCTGAGAATTTGAGTTACAAATTATAATTATATTATAAAATATATAAATTTTCATAACGAATGCACTTTTTAAATAAAAGCAAATAGAACGAAGTTTAGTTTACAGAGTTACTGACCATGACTTGCACAAATTTTTATTTAGAAATACTCACGCGCAGCAATCGTTCAAATTCTATAAGGATTTATTGGTTTGCTAAAAAAATAATGTTTTCTAGAAATTTGGACGAAATATATATACATATATTCATTTATAACATTTTCCTTATAGAACACCTAAATCATTTAAGGAAATATTACCTAGTCTCGGGTTTTAGACTTACCAAATAAAAAAACTAATTGTGCGAATGGATTTCCAAAACCAACGCTTTTCTTACAATCAAATCTCTTTATAATATTATTACAGACATTTTAAATGTATAATCAATTGTTTTTGTATAACCCACATTAAAATATGCAAACTTTTTATTATTTGAAACAATGGCTCCATAAAAACGGTAATAATTATATCCCTATTTAAAAGATAATAAAAGAAAGAGAAGGGTACAAAATCGCCAATCTATCGGTCTCTATTCACAGCATAGTAAAAGAAAGAGACGAGATCACAACAAACTAGCGATGCAAACGAAAATGCTAATCAGTCTGTCTCTGTTCACTGGATATCAAAAGAAAGAGATGGGAGCACAAAACAAACTTTTTCGATGTTTTTATATAGAGCGCACTAGATGGTACACGTCTTATTGTCACGAATACGCGAGTTACACTGGCTTATCGCATTTAACATGATTTGTAACTAGAGCGCGGGTTGGGGAGCGTGAACTGATAACCTTTACTTAGAATTTTTTTTTTCTAGAGTAGCGTAAGCAACCGATATATGTCGCAAATCCCTCCCCGGTGAGCTTTCGACAGGTCGCTCAGGTGACCAACGTTCCCGCAACGGGCTAAGGTTCGTGTCTCGCAGGAGACGCCTTTGTAATAGTCATGGTACATACCAAATTCTCGACGAGCTTACGGCTCGCCCCAAAATTCCGCGAGAACCTGTGGAGGTTTTATGGCAACAGCGTTTGACATTTCTAAAAAAAAACTAGGGTAAGCGGTCTTAAGCCTATGGACACCTCTACAACTTGTAGAGCCGCGGCAGCGTTGCCGGCCTTTAAGTTATTACGCTCTTTTCTTGGAGGTCCCCAAGTCCTATTTGTTTGGGATCTGCTAGCAGCTGATTCCACAGAGTGGTGGTGCGCGGAACATAATACCTTAAAAACGCTCAGTTGTGGAACGACCAACATCAAGGTGATAAAGATGAAATTATGTACTGTGCACATTCACCAAACTACTCCTCCGAACATTCACCGTGATAGATGCGATAGAAGATGCTGAGCGAAGCAACATCTCTACGCAATGCCAGAGAGTCAAGCCGATCGTAAAGGACTATATCGAATTGTTGTGTCATAAGGACTTTTTTTATATTATAGCGGACAACGGAGCAGGTGGGTCTCCTATATGGTAAGGTAACACCGCCACCCATTACCAACCGCGCCACAATCTGCGCATTGGTTGTGTTGCCGGCTTTATACGCCATTCAAGTGGCATTTTTAAAGGCCTCACTCACTCAGCGAAACACAGTACATACTCACAGTCCCATACTCTGCCACCCCGGGTTAGGCGTCCCGTTATTTCACGCTACTATCCGTTGTCAACATTATATGCAATGAGCAATCCACGCACTCTATAACTTACAGTGTTATATTTGAGCCTGCATCAAACCGTATCCTGTTTGAAATCCATTTTCAATTAAAAATTTATACTTAATGTCTTTCGTATGTTTGGTAATAATTGACGGCATAACCGATGTATTCGGACAGAACTACTGTTTTTAGGATATAGAGGGCAACGGAGCAAGTGGGTATTTTATAGGGGAAGAAAACATCGCCGCCCATGGACAACGGCGGCAGAGTCCGTCGTTGCTGTTGCCGGCTTATTTCACGGGCAGTATATCCCACTCACTTGGTAGTAGTCTTTGAGCCCGTATTACTTCGGACGACCCGGCGTAATTTTTGCGTCAGCATATGCTTCAGCATGGCTCTCCCACGGATGAAATAAATATAAATATAGCGGATAACGGAGTGGTAAATGATAATTTTTTACGGACGCTTTTGGTTGTGTTGTCGGCTGTTTGCACCGGCGTTATAGAAATTCACATGCGCGTGCGCATGTATTTTTTGTTGAACTCAATAGCCGGACGAAACTGGTTTCCAAAACGAATCTTGTATACTTTTTTAAACTTTGTTTATCTTGGGCTAAGTATAATTATATATTAAATAAAAGTGGCTCGATTGATTTAGACCTTCAAAATAACTGCGTATCTTTTCCTAAAAGGCCAGCAACACACATGTAGATCTCTAAGGAATGGGGCTAGCCAAGGGCGTAGGACTACTTATCGTAGGTGAGCCTCCGGCTCATTTGCTATCGTTTTCAAAAAAAAAAATTACATTAAGTTACTTTTTTATAGTGTGGCGGGCAACAGACCAGGCGTGTTCCTCTATGGTATGAGATCACTGCCGCCCATTCACAACCGTGGCACAATCCGTGCTTCTGTTGCCGGCTTTTTACGCCGCGATAACGGATAATCTTAATATATATCAATCTCGCGTCACAATGTTTGTCCTCAATGGACTCTTAAACCGCTTAACAGATTTCGTTCAAATTTGCACGCAATATGCAGTTTG
>DWCF01007469.1:0-10640 GCA_018230265.1 Delias oraia
GTCGCGTATCAACTGATTGGGGTGCGACTTGGCCTTGTCGTAGTACCGCTCAGTCGCCCGCTTCATCCATTGGGCTATCGCGATGTGTATGGCCCAGGCGATTTAAATGTCTGGAATCTTATTCACTTTGAATTATAATATTTCAGGAGGTTCATGCATCTGGTGACCAAGCAACAGCTATACATTTTAGATTGGCTTGTCAGGCAATCTTTGACTTTATGGACTACATACAAAAGGATGCCCCAAACAGTCGTCGAGGAGACTACATCAACACAGGTATTTCTTTACAGATCGCCCTTATTGCGTCTTGGCTGGCCGTGTCACTCTGGATAGCTGTAGCTATCTATGCAGCAGTTAGAGCATATAAGGAACGGACTGTTTTAACCTGTTGCGGTAATTAAAACTCTACTTGTCTTCACAATTATGAACAACGAAACATCATTTTAACTTTTTACACTATTTTGACAATAATAGCATTTAATTAGTGCACTACATTTTACAGTACAAAATGTAAATTATAGAAGACTGATGATAGATGTAGATGACAGTTGTATTGTACTTTTATACTATCATTATATAACATAAAGTAACCACCGTTCTTATTTATGATTAATATAAGATAGGGTAGTATTTTTATACATTTACAGTCCGTTTGGACAAGATAGCATAAGTAATATGATATGTGTATTTTCAAATAGGCTTCAATCAGTTTTCCATGTCTTACCGAGAATAAATATTGGGTGTGGCTGTGTTATGGACACGGCCGTTTGTTGTACGTGAATACGTCTCGTATCGGCTAACAATTTCTATGAATAATATTGGCTTGGGCCGTCGCGGCGACGTTGGCTGCCTGGGCGGCTCTGGTCGGAAGCTCACCGGAATGCGCTTCGCGACAAATATCGGTGCTCGCTGCCCGCTTCCGGCAGGGCGGTTGTTACCGCGGTCCCTACACAGAACCCTTCCATCTGATGTCCTTTCTTTTCTCTCCTCGATGGAGGTAGCTCGAACTAGCTCAAAGGTGCGAAGACGTGTCGTGTGACCTTGGACCTTTGACCAGCTAAGCAGTTACGTGTCCACTCTCGGCAATCTTTCCTTACCCCTGGCCAGACGTACCTCTCCGATATCAACTTGGCCGTAGCGTTCGATACGCAGTGACTTAGAAAATAAAGAGTTTCAAATATTTGTTTCCTCAGCTACGGGGACGAAGGGTCGCGGAGTGGAGCTACTGACATCTCAGTATAGTTTACTCCGGGAGTTTGTATCTCGACTTGTTGTAGGTTTAAAGATGATCCCGTCGCTATCAGTCGCGCTATTTCGCTGTCCTTGTGTTGCGCGTAACCGATCGTTTCTGGCACGACGTGTAAGGATATCTCTTCGATGCGGGAAAGTGCGTCTACGACCACATTGTTCTTACCCAAGACATGCCTTACATCTCTGCTGAATTGTGCAATCATAACCAGATGTCGTGATTGCCTGGGAGAATAGCTGCTTCTCTGCGTGGCGAAGGCGTAAGTGAGCGGTTTGTGGTCCGTGTAAATTATAAATTCCCGGGTTTCCAACATATGCCGAAAGTATTGAATTCCATCGTAGATTGCAAGTAATTCACGGTGATAGGGTGAGGGGAACTTTGTTTTTTCTGGGCTCAGGTTATAAGAAAAGAATGCGAGTGGCTCCCATAAGTGGTTTCGCCGCTGTTGAAGGACTGCTCCTATGGCTGCGTCTGAAGCGTCTGTCACTAACGCCAGTTTTGCGTCAGTGTTCGGGTGAGCCAACATTGTTGCTTGGCATAAGCCATCCTTGCACTTCTGAAATGCCTCGGTTTCCGCAGCGGAGAATGTCACCGGGTGTGAGCCTTTTACCGAGCCGGATAATAATTTGCTGAGGGGTGCCTGATGACTGGCTGCCTCCGGTATAAATTGACCATTCCCAAGAAGCGACGTAGCTCTTTCACACTTTGGATTGGGGTAACTTTGTATGGCCTGTACCTTGGCTGGCAGCGGTTTAGTGCCTGCGGCTGAGATATGGTAGTCCAGAAATGTAACTTCCGGTGCTCCAAACACGCACTTAGCACTATTGATTAGCATGCCGTAAACGAGGAGCCTTGCAAAGAGTTGGTGGAGATGTTGTTCGTGTGCCTGTTGATTCGGCGAGAATACTAAAAATTCGTCCAAGTAAGCATATACGAAGTAGAGTCCCTTGAGCATCTCGTCCACAAAGCGTTGAAACGTTTGTGCCGCTTTACGCAGTCCAAACGTCATGTGTGTGAACACGTATAAACCGAATGGTGTGGTGATTGCCGTTTTCGGCATGTCATCTGGATGTACAGGGATCTGGTTGTATGCTTTAACAAGGTCGATCGTCGAAAAAACAGTGCATTTTGTTAGATGGTGCACAAAATCGTGTATGTGCCGGATAGGATACTTGTCTGGGATGGATCGCGCATTTAGCATCCTGTATTCTCCACAGGGTCGCTAACCACCATTGCCCTTCGTTGTGGTGAATGTAGCGCAACGGCAGCTTTCGTCGGCCGCATTTACTTCCTGCCCTCGCCGTTTCCCGCCAAATCGCAGGTCGTCTCACAGCGAATGGCGCGCTTTCCAAACCTGCGGTGGTACTAGCTTGTTGGTGATCTCTGGCGGCTGGATGCAGTCCTGGCCCTCGAAGTATCGCGTTCCCGTCTCTCTCCTGTACTAGCGAGATCTGTGTGTCGCGGCCTCTGTTGCATCTGCAACGTAAGCACTTGAATTTTTCGCGTGAGCTCCGCAATTACGGACGGCGACTGTTACCAGTTGTTTAACTTTCTTCTCCCTAGATGCCGATAATATTTTTATTAATTCGCTCTTCAGGTATTCATACCTGTTTACTGTAGGCGGGGCCATAATTATATCTTCTTCCTCACTTGCGTGGACAGGATCCAGCTGTCCGTCTGCATAGTGGTATTTTGTAAAGTCCGCTGTTATGTTGCCGACCACGAATTGACTTTCCAGCTGCGCGAACCACATGGCTGGTTTCTCCGCGTAAAATGGCGGCACGCGTATGCCCACGCGGCTTAGCTCGTATGATCTTTCTCCTTCTGATCCGCCATATCGTGTTCTTTTAGGGGTTACCAATTTAAGTGCTGAGGCTGCTGCACTTAGTACTTATGTAAGGAGTGACTCCGGTAGATACTCTTGTCGCGTGAGGTGAGAGTGCCTCACGGCGTGGCATCTGCGGAACTACCCGTCGAGCAGCATGCGGCTGACGGGCCTCGTCGTTTTACTTTACAAGCGCCGTCAGCTTGTAGCGTCTGGGCGTGGCTTTGCCGACCTTCGTATTGTCGGTTGCCGAGCACGCTACAAACTGTATCCCCCGATTTTATCATTCGTTTTTTTTGGTGTCCTATGGAAGTAATTTTAGACGTATTCACGTCAAAATTAGCTTTTTTATTTAAGATTTATAATTTTAATTATAAATTCCGTCATTTATAGGAAACGATTAGTTAAGAAAAGAAATGTTGTATATGTATGTAGTCATATATTCTAGCTTAAAACTTTGTGCCGTCCAAATTTTAACATAAGTTATTTGAATTATATAATTTAATAAAACATGTAATCATAAATAAAACTTACAACATAATTGATTTATTTTATTACAACATCAATAAAATTCTTAATACTTATAATATACTCTGCATTACATTGAATTGCAATTTAACA
Organism: Delias oraia; assembly: GCA_018230265.1. Taxonomy (NCBI): domain Eukaryota; kingdom Metazoa; phylum Arthropoda; class Insecta; order Lepidoptera; family Pieridae; genus Delias; species Delias oraia. Next base: position 3,696 of record DWCF01007469.1, read on the forward strand.
AATACTAAATAAATTAAAAAATAGCTTCAACAAATGGTTTCATTGTATGTACAGCCAACGATGACTAACCATGGCTTCTCTAAAAATTGAGTAATTCAAGTGAACGAATCATTTTTGACGTTCATCGGCATGTATGCATGGCGTTCCGACAGAACGTGAATTCAATTACCAATATCCAGTAAGTCTCGCAATAATGTTAGCTTCAATATACAAGTCCAAATTCAGAATTGTTAACTTTTTCTTTTTAAAATTTTTATTTATTTATAATTCAATTCTATACGAACTATGGAATCCTACTGAACAGAATAATTGATTTTTACAGTAATATAATTTCTCATAAACAGTCTTATAAATGAATGATTTGGGGTCTACAAATCGCGATAAAAATGAAGTAGATAGGAATATATATATATGTATGTGTAAGAGGAGTAATACTATCTCATTTATTTTATAATACGCATGCATATTTAAAGTTGAATTAATAAACATAATGTAGACATTAATCAAATAGAAGCACTCTCTCTTATTCCAATGCAATTAAACAGAAATAATTTCTACAATTAAAGTAATTTTTTCTATATTTTTATCATACATAAGTAATTATAATATAATAATGGCACATTCATTTTCACACGCACTTCATAATTTTTTTCAACATGGAAATATACATTATTAACATACATTTATTGCTGTGAATTAAGGCTACACAAAACACATTTTATTATAATACTAGTCGACCCGGCAGACGTCGTTCTGCCCGGTACGCAACCTACCGGGTTCAATTATGAACCATCAATAATCCATGGGCACACTAAATCCGAAAAAGGATACACTACCCATTACCCTCCATTTTTGTATTGGATATAAGCTTGTCCTTTTCCTGGTTCTAAGCTACCTCCCCGCCGATTTTCAGTCACATCAGTTCTGCCGTTCTTGAGTTATAATTAGTGTAATTAACATGGCTTTCTTTTTTATATATTAAACTTAACTAAACAATACCTAATGTTTGATTATTTCTTACTTCAGTTGTTAATTTGATTTGTCTGAACGCTGTTGAGACAAATCAAATATATTTGACAGTCAACTATTTAATAAGATTAAACGCGAATTTGAACTTTATGCAGCGGTAATAAACTACAAATAAAGAAAAGGGCTGTTTTGAGGGTTTTCCCCGCAATTATTCTAATTTTTCCCACATTTTAAATCTTCCCTAGACCTCCACGGACATTTCAAGACCAAGATAAGATAAATCCGTTCAGCCGTTCTCGAGTTTTAGCGAGACTTACGAACAGCGATTCATTTTTATATACAGTGTAAACTCTTTATAACGATACTAAAGGGACTGTGCATTTTATAGCGTTATAAATACTTGTCGTTAAACGAAGAGAAGAAAAGGTTGATGGAAGACAAGCGAAACCAACTAAAGCCAATTGATTTCGACGCTTTAGGGAGTTTGTCGTTAAATCGAGTGACGTTACATGGAGTTTACACTGTATATAGATAGATTGATTCCTAACTACATAAATATGTATATATGTAATTTAAAAAAAATGTTTTTTTAATGTTATAGCGGACAACGGAAGGGGTGGGTCTTCTATATGGTAAGAGAACACCACCGCCCATGGAAAACCGCGCTATAGTCCACGAATTGGTTGTATTGGCGAAAGTGAAATGAGATCTATAATAGTAACTTCTGTCTAAACAGCCTATGCAATATTGTTTAATCATCATAATCATTTAGCTGTAATAACAAATTATATAGAAAAGATTACTGTTTTAGTATTAGATTCTTTTAAAAACTCTTATAAAAATATGTTAGGAAGACATAAAATTCAGAACTTATTCCAGTACATATTGTAAATTCATAAAAAATATCATGAATTATCCTAAAACTGAAACTATATCCATCAAATGGCTTGGGACATATAACAGGAATATTGCCTTTTAACAGAAATTGCATTGCCATTTATCAACATGGAAGTTTCATCTTAAAAACACGTTACAATCGACATCAATTAAACAAATCACAGTTGTATTCTGTTAATTTTGACACTCAGAATCCCAATCTGCAGGTACGAGCTTGCCAAGGTGCTCTACAAATTTTTCATAAGTACAAGGCTCATCACAAAATGGCACTCGTAATTCCATTGGCACTTCCACTTTTGTATTGTTGCGATAAAAGAGCTGAAATATTAGGCAATTGACATTTATCTATCTGTATTTACTAGTTTCAGTACATCCACCTCAACTACTAATTCAGTTAAAAAATTATTGTTGTTGGATAGTCCATCTAAATAATCTATCTGACAAGATAAGCAATTGAAGAGGTATGAATACGCACGCATATTTATACCCACCAAGATGAATAAAAAAAAATTATCCCATTAAAGGGTTGAAGATTAAATTTGTTTTTACCATTGCAACTCCAACAATACCACTTATTTTTGATAGATTTTTAATATTAAACAACATTTGTAATATGATACAATACATGGAAAAACTTCAATTCAATGATTCATTTAAATGCATATGATTGTGTCTTACCTTGACATAAAACATGTCCTGCTCAACTTCCTCATGTAATTCCAACAACACGCTTGCACCATAGTCTGGTTCCAATAGATCAGTGTGACCCAAGGATCTCATAAAGGATACCAAGTTGACATCATGCCCTGAATAGATGTAGAGTGCTCGATCCATATTAATGTGTGTCACTGCTTCTTGAAGGTGTTGTCTTATGTTATTTAGAAGTGGTCCTACAAAGACACCAGTGACAGAGCAATAAAACAGAAAGAGTTTTATTCTTATATAAGTAAAGAAACTTACCAGTATGTAATCTTTGTAAAGATTCATTATATGAAAGTAAAGCCAAACTCAGCATGAAAGGTTGTCTCATTTTCACGGGAAAAACATTTTTAGTCCATTCTGGTAGTTTTAATCCTGATTCTTGTTGGGATTGCAGTGTACTAAATAAGAAGTCTACATCTAAAATGCTTCTCATACTTTGATTAGTATGTTTACTTAAATAGTCAAACAGTTCAGAATATCTAGCATCAGCATTTTTCTCAGCTAATAATTCCTGATACATTTTCTTCCAAGCCTTGCATGGTTTTGTTGCTGCTACTAACTATAAACATAAATTTCATATCAATTTATTAACAGTTTAGTTAAAAATAATGAAATTTTATTTCCTTTATATAAATTAAACAAATATTTTAAACATAGAAACAATTTTATAAAGTAAACTTACATTGTCCAGTTGTCTTGGTAAGGAATGTACTGGTATAGGCTGCCACAACACTTCAGGATGCCAGATTTGCCTCTCAGATGGAGGATACAATCCTGCCAAAAAGGTATAGGCACTCATCAAACAGCGTGAAGAGTCACTGCTTCTAATATAAACATCTTTTTCCAAATACTCGTCAGGGATAAAGTTTGCATAATAACTGCGGTATTTTCTTCCGAGATCATATAATTGAAGTTTCCCTGTCTACAAAATAAACAACTATAAGATTTGTTCCTAAAAAACACATGGAATTAACAAAATGTTCAATTTAAATTACTTACATTGGTTAAACTGCCTAAGCCATCTGGCCATTGGTAGTTTTTAAAGGGATCACTTTTGTAAGAACTAATTGGTGCTCTCGCTCCATGACGGAAAAACTACGGAACAAAATTTTGTAAATATAATATTTAACATTGGTAAGACGTTCATTTCAATCAAGACTACTTACTATAATAACCAGCCGCAAGGTCTTCGACTCGTAAGGTAATGTTTCACTGAGTACACAGTAGCCCAGTAAACAACTTAATACAGCCAAGCCAAGAACGATAACAGCGGTGGTAGATGATTTTGTCGGTAATGGTTTACATTTTTTATTTTCTTTAAATTTTGATGACGAGGAACGTCGCCAAGTATCATCATTTTCGTATTCCATGGCTATTGCAGATAGTAAACCTCTATCTTCAAAATTAATTAGATAGGTCTACACGCCTTTAGGACGTAACTTAAGTTTACACTTAACATGTTACAATTATAAAACGAAAATATGTAATTTATAACCGTCTTTAAATGAATATGTAAAAATTTTCAATATAACATTTATTATTCTTGTTGTGCAACGGTCAAGCACAAGGCGCTTTGAATAAATTACGAAACGCGAATTACTGTCAAGTGTCATGAAGGCCAATGAATACATTTTTTTATATAACTAACGCTGTTGGCAATTATACTTTACAGCTTCTATAGCGATATCTCAGGCTCACAAAATACCACTGTTCCGTTGCCCATAAAAAAATTATACTGAATGTAATAAAGTTTAAAATAAATGTATCTACATTCTAGCCTCATTACAAGCAACAAGAATCCGGAAGTTTTGGTGTCATGCACTAATAAGCGGAGTACGCCATTCGTATAAATAAATATTTTTATATAATATAATTTAATAGATGGTTCGCACGCGCGCTTTTTAAATAGGCATGAAAAAATCGAGCAAATAGAACATGTTGCATATAAGCATGTATTTGGTCATACGAAAGCGGTTTAAAGCTCGGCGCTTTTGTATCGCCACTCTTCAGTTCACAGTACACATTTACATAAATAAATAAAACTAATTTACAGAACTATTTGTTTATATTTATATAAACAACAGCAACAATGTCTTATATAAAGAGAAATAATATCTGAAACTTCCTTACAGAGAGATACATAAAAAATACAAAAATCCGTTATAAAATATTCTGACATTTGTAACTCTTACACTCTGTGTATATAAAATAGTACAGTAGTTATTAGTAAATAGAAACATTACTTATAGTTTATGCCATACCAATTATAGCATTCGGCAATTAATCTAAAACTTTCATAATTCTTGTACTAACTTATGAAAAGTATATAAAAGTTCAGTTATTTGAAATTATTACGAGCTACTAATTTTAATATAAAAAATGCCGATATTTAGTGGACGATGCTATAGTACAATTAAATTAATTGGAAAAACGGCTCTTATAACAGGTTGTAACACTGGAATTGGTAAAGAAACTGCCAGAGATTTTTACAAAAGAGGTAGGTAAATGTGAACAGTATCGTAACATATAACTTATTATATATGAAAAAGCTTATTATAATATAAACCAATATATAGAAGACAAATATGAATGGAAAATTCTGCACAAGCACTAAATGATAATATCTTATAAATTAGAAAACATAAATGATCCAACCGTTACAAATTTGGCGATAAAAAAAATTAAACCCTATGAGTTTCTTCTTTATTATTGTAAATTGACTTGTAAAAGTGACCCTTGGTCCTATTTGAATAAATGCTTTTTCAGTTGAGTTTATAAGCCGTGAACTTGCTAAATAATAATCTTTTAGCGTGACGAGAGCGTGATTCGCAGCGCTGTTTTGCAGAAGTTCGTGTTCTTTCCTTTAAATATTATTGGTACTCTAAGCTACCAGTATACGTTCTAATGCTCTCACCATTAGAAGACCCGTCTGGCATGAAAGCCCGACTATGCTTCTGTAACACATGCAATTAAAAAGAAATAATTTCCGTTACTTTCTAGGTGCTCGCGTGATTATGGCCTGCAGAAATGTCGACAAAGCTGAAGAGGCAAAAAAAGACATAGAAGAATCTTGCAAAGATTTCAAAGAAACCAGAAAACTAGTTGTTCATAGATGTGATTTATCCTCACTTCAATCAGTTAGGGATTTTTCACAAAAAATTCTTGATACTGAATCCCAGATACATATTTTGGTGAACAATGCTGGTATTATGATGTGCCCTAAATCAACAACTGAAGATGGGTTTGAAATGCAGTTTGGCACAAACCACTTATCACACTTTCTATTAACATTACTATTGTTGCCAAGAATAATTGATAGTCAACCTGCCAGAATTGTAACTGTCTCTTCTAAAGCACATATAAGTATGTCTTTTTTATGGAGACTATATTTTGAATTTAAGTAGTGATCACTACTTAGCAGATTAAATTAAGTAATTTTTTGTTTTAGGATATGATATCAATTTTGTTGATCTTAATTATGCACAAAGACAATACAATGCAGCTGAAGCATACTCACAAAGCAAATTAGCCAATGTCTTATTTTCAAGGGAGCTGGCATTAAAATTAAAAGTAAGTAATATTTGTCTATATAATAATTATAATATATTGCAATATAAAAGTATTTTACTTGAATAAAATTTAACACAATACTCTGGTTCTGATGTCCACATATTAGAAAGATACAATGCCATGCTCACAAGTCACAGTTACTCTAGATCCTACAAAGTTATAACACATTACTTTATCATTGCATAAAATAAAACAGTTTGTTACATATATCTGTGATGTTGTCTTGTAGTCCTCCAGAGGCTGTTTGATTCTGTCATCCACAGTGGTGTCACACTGGAGGCTTGGAGCAGGAGTGGCGTGGCGTTGTTCTTCAAGAAAGGTGACAACACCTTATTGAGGAACTTCAGACCGATGGCACTCCTGAGGCACGTCTATGAGCTGTTCTCCAGGATAGTCTTGAATCGTCGCGCACGTAGGCTCGACGACTTCCAGCCGCCCGAACAAGCTAGGTACCGGAAAGGCTTCAGTACCGTAGACCACATCCACACGCTACGGCAGATTATACAGAAGACCGAAGAGTATAACCGGCCATTGAGCTTAGCGTTTGTGAACTACGAGATGGCCTTCGATTCTGTCGAAACCTGGGCAGTGCTTCGGTCCTATTCCAGATCGACTGTTGGTACATAGAGGTGCTTAGATGTCTCTACAAATCTGCCACCATGTCGGTCCGAGTACAGGAACAGAATACAAACCCTATCCAAATGCAGAGAGGCGTGAGACAGGGAGATATTATCTCCGAAACTGTTCACCTCTGCACTGGAAGATGTGTTTAAACTCTTGAACTGGAAAGGACTAGGCATCAACATC
>DWCF01007470.1:0-10639 GCA_018230265.1 Delias oraia
AAATTATAATTGTCTGGACCGGGATTCGAACCCGATACCTCTCGCTTCATGGTACATTTTTAAAACCATTAAGCTACTAGGAGTAGGAGTAGGAATCTTACAAGTATATATGTATACAAATAGAATAATTTTGCATTCACTATAAAATCAACTCTTCCATCCTTGTTTCTACAAACTCTACCCAATTTCCTGAAAGCGTTACATCTCTTCCGCACCGATTCACAAACCCCGATTGTGCGCCAAATGATTGAGACACGTTGTAGATCCGTCCCTTGGTTTATTATCGTAAATGCTTCACCAGCCAACAGCCTTCAAAGTAATGTACTCAATTCTCTAGTTAATAAGTTTACACGTGGTATTGGTTACAGCACCCAAGAGGCTACGATTCATGTTTCAGTATCATCAGACTATCAAGTCAACTGCTAGAGATAGGCCTCCCCCAAAGACGGCCACCTAATGCGATCTTGAGTTATCTGGATCCAGCCGTTGCCCTCGACCTTCATGAGATTGTCTTTCCTTCGCGTGGCGGGACGTCCCACTCTGCATTTTCCGGTACGCGGTCGCCACTAGAAAATATTTCTTCCCTGTCGGGCGACGTGGTCTGTCTCGCAGCGATGTTTATGATGATGATAATTGGTTACAGCACCCAACAAACTATGACTCAGCCCTGACAATCAGATAACTACACTGCACCTCTCCCGAACCATCTGGGAGTTTCATCCAATGGAACCTGACCATGGCCAGAGCCCATGGGCAGCTCGAGGGATGCGCTGAGTTTAATACCATCGTGACACCATGGACCTAATTCTGAATCTTGGATTTTTTCAGGCAATACTGGAGCCAACACACTCACCGCCCCGTTTCCACAGGGCTCGCACTATCTTCAAAGACAGGTCTGTGTGGTATAAGGCATTTATGATGGTTTCTTTGTTTGTAGGAAATATTGTTTGTTAGATTAATTTATGTTGAGTTTATGTTATCGTACCTTCAAACTGAATAAATATAATTTACATAATTTTCAGAGAAATCTATTCAAATTCCTTTTACTCCGAATTTAGTTTTAAATAAGTGTATTATATATAGAAGTTGAAGTGTATCGTATCCAGATATTAGATAGTGACAATAAAAATTCATAAGGAAATAAGGTAAGCAACAAAATATATATAAATAACTATATAGATATTATTGAATATCATGGCTTTTATTAGGTTATTAGATATTATTATTCTTAGATTTTCTTATTAGAAACACTATAGTTTATAAAAATTAATAAAATAATTTCGTAGGAAGTAGACTACAAACAATCTAACTCAATAATTTTATTTAAAAAAAATTAATTAAATAATTAAGTAAACATAGTAGATTTATTAAAAAAATTTTAATGTTTTTAGATTAAATGCTGTACATAGTTTCAATAAAACATATATTTCTGGTTGAAATATTAAAAAAATGTACAAAAGCTGGGAATTTCAAATCACCTTGATTACTCCGAATCTGTTATCTGAACATAAATCTATTTCTTACTGCGATATCCTTATCTAGGAGGGCATTTCGACAGGACATTACGATATTTACTCTAATTTTATTTTAACGTGTTCCTTTGTATAAATGAGATCTGATAAGTATTAATTTACTGTTATCTTTTTCAACAGATACTTTGGAATGTATATTCTTATTATAAAGCGGTTAATAGCAATCCTATTGTCCAAGGATTCCCTGTAGCTAAAATATCACCGCGTTCTATGGACAATAGCACCACAAGCAGCGTTTTGGTTATATTGACGGCTTTTTACGCCGTTTAAGCGTGCTGGCTATATGGGCCAAGTAAGAAGTACTATTTCACTTTGATATTATATAAGTCCGTGGCATCAGTCAAACTTTAGTAAGCGTCATGTTTTTACATGTTTTACCACGAGTAAAATATTTTCCCGGCTACTAACCAATCGTTTTCAATAACCGATTACATTTTACTCTCATAGTAGGAGATTCATTTTTATATTTTATATGTTTTTTAAGAGAACACCGCCGCCCATGTACAGCCATGCCACAGTCCACGCATTGGTTGTGTTGTCAGCTTTTTACGCCACTTAAGCGACATTTTTAAGGGCCTCCGATATCTTCGTTCACGCTGCAAAAAACAGTAGAAGCACCGTTTCAATTACAATAAACTACAATTTCACGCTGAGTATTCTGTGAGCCCGTGGTATCACTTCGGACGAGCCGGCCCAATTAGTGTGTCTGCATATGCTTCAGCATGGCTCTCCCACGGGTAAGGTTAAGTAATAATAGGAGGTTATTTTAATAATATATAATTACCTACATATAAAACACAGTGTGTTATTACATTTGAATTGCCCATGGGTGATGGTTCATTATCCTAAGATAAGCTCTGCTCTTTTGCGCTCTATTCAAATTCATTAAATACATACTGCGAGCCTATTAAATTACAGATAAATTGCCGTAACAATGTCAACCCTTTCATTTAATCATATAATATAATAAACGTGATATAATTTATCTTACCCCGATCCAAAGTAAACAGGTCAATTGCTATATAATGGAGAATAATAGCTAACCGTCATTTTATTGTTATAGTTTAAGATTTTGAACATATTTAATTAATTTAATACAAGAAAAAGTAATAATTAAATAATTATAAAAAATTATTATGAATATTTAAGGCGCGTATGTTTTATAGAAAGAAATTAGAAAAATGTTTGCGTGTCACGCAACATTATTCTTTGGAATCAGACTAATGCTTGGGGGAGATCTCTCAAAAAACGAACGTATCTATTCTAATACACACAGCTAGAGCTGGGAATGTCCATGGGCGAAGGACCGACTAGGAAGGAGCCTTCTGCTCGTTTGCCTCACGATTTACAAAAAAATTAAAACTTCTATTAGGTCTTAACCTATGCAATTGTCGCTTTGAATGAAAAAATTTAAACGAAATTTTTTCATGTATTTTCAATTTGTATTAATTGAAGTAATAACTTATGCAATAAATGAATCTTTGGCAACGCGCTGATAGTTTAGTCTAGGCCGCTTGTGCCGCGTTGATGCCGTGACGGTACTCATATTCCATAATTACTCGAATTTTTAACGTATCCATAATGTCGAAAAAGATTGAAGTGCGATGGAATGTAACACTGACCAATAAACAAATGACCAATTTTTAAAAGTAAGTTTTTATATTGCGTAGTTTATTTACTCAAGGTATGCAGTAATGACAGGGACGCCAATCCTTTTACTTCGATTGGACCCTTTGGATCTACGAAATATATTTCAGTAAGCTATGGGAACTCAGAAAGTAGCATTTCATTAGGTTTTGGAGTTAGCGATAGTTTCTATATGTACTTTTACAATTTGGATAGTAAAAAATTGATTTATTTCAATTTTACAAAAAAAAATGTATCATCATCATCATCTTTACAGCCGAAGGACGTCCACTGGTGGACATAGGCCTCCCTTTCGGGCTACTGAGGGTGTATTTATTGTATACATCATGATAATTAAATATTAAACATAATATACATTTATACTTTTTTTATTGTATGACGAGAAACGGAGCAGGTGGGTCTCCTCTATGGTAGGAGTTCACTGCCCATGGACAGCCATACCACTATCCGAGTTACTACCATCTGTACCACGTGTAACTAATAAATTTCGGTTTAATTTCTAAACGTAAACGACCTCCGGATCCAACAAATAGTTTATGATTCATATTAATCTGAAATCGTTAATAAATCGCTAAAAATAATATTATTTATAATTCGCTTTTACATTATGTTATAGAAGAAAAAGTTGTCTGCCCATACATACCCTTCGCACCAATTAGGCCACGGGTGCGTTGTCGGCCTTTAAGTGTTACATATAAGGTGCCTAAGTCATAAATCATATTGTTTACAGGCATAGAATACGCTCAGTTGTAAGCTTGCACATCGAGATGTTTAAGATAAACCTTTTTTATTTAAAAAGAATATTAAAGTTTTGAACGTCTCAAAAGTAAAATAAATAGTAACTGAACGCGTTCCAGTAATCTTTGTTCATTTGAGAAGCATACAGCGATTCTCACGAGAACTTAATTAGTTGGACAGCGTTATCCTCTTACTTAGCAAGTGCTATGGGAAACGTGAAGTGACACTATTTGCAATAAAAAGGCTTTATCTCCCGCTGAAGCTCGTTTAATGTTGCCTGTAAGGATAATTATGATACTGTAGGTTCGGATTAAATGCCCAGAATTTTATGTTCTTGTGTCTTGGCCTGATTTAGTACGCTATAGAAACAATTTTATGGCGTCAAGTGTAATCATGACTTTGTCATCGGATTTATTTATACTTGAGAATTTTACTACATATCTTTTATTAAGGGTTTTTTAAGTTGTGTTTTTTATAGTATAGCGGAAAACGGAACAGGTGGGTCTCCTATTCGGTAAGAACAGCCGCTATTAAACATCCGTGCTGTAGTCCACGCATTAGTTGTGTTGCCGGGTTTTTACGCACGTTAGCGGTATTTTAAAGGGCCTCCGAAATCTTCACTCACTCAGAGAAACACAGTAGAAGCACCGTTTTAAGTACAGCTACTGTTTTCCTTTGGGCAATCTGTGAGCTCGTGGTATCACTTCGGACGAGCCCGCCCAATTAGTGCGTCCGCATCATCAAAATTACCCGTCGGAGATCCATGCTTCAGCATGGCTCTCCGACGGGTAATTTTGATGGATTTTTTACGCTTTCAATTTTACTTATATTTTCAATTTTAATTATATTTTTTAATATATAAATTAAATTTGTTAGTATCCATGTAATATAAAAATGCCATTAATTAAACTCAAGGCCAACGATTTTCGGGTTCTATGGCCGATTGGATTTTAATTTATCTTACTTTATCACTTCGGACGATCCGATCCAATTAGTGCATCAGCATATGCTTCAGCATGACCCTCCCACAGGTGCGACTGTATTAAGACACTCGTCTGGCCACTGTCAAGCCCTTCCAGAAACCGAATAAATTATAAATGTCCGGACCGAGATTCGAACCTGATACCTCTCGCTTTATGGTACACTTTTAAAACCATAACGCTACGAGGCTCTACGAATTTATGAGTACAGTCTATTAATGTCTATGATAATATCGTGTCTATAACGTCTATCAAATCAATCTCAAAGTACAAGCATATTAATATGAATTATGGGATCCTGGCGCAATGCCAAAAAGAATTACCTCGAACACCATTTACTCCAACTCGACAATCAATTTGGTGGAATTTGCGTCACCGGTTGATTCCAACCAAATAATGAGTTCAGATTTTATTCCAGTTTAAAGATATTTTGAAATCAACTTCAAAATGCATAAAAATGATAGATATTTTTTTGTAATATAGCGCAAAACGGAGCAGGTGTGTCAACTATATGGTAAAAGAACACCGCCGCCCATGAACTGTTGTGTTGCCGGATTTTCACGCCTCTCAAGTGGTGGCCTATCTTCAGTGATAGCTATATATTATTTAAATATTAAATCTATTTGGTGAAAACTTGTGACTAGAAATCGAAAATGAAAATTCATACAAGCATTAAAGATATAGATTTGTTATTTTGTGTTTCAGTAATAAAATATAAAGTACTTTTCCTCATAACAGTCACCATCAGTTCTTAAATATAAATTATGCTTACGTCGATTGTTCTTTATCTTTCCGACCCAACTCCCAAGAGCACAAAAGTGCTATTTAGGTACACCCAATAAAAATGTTCAGACCCTACATCTGAAAAGTTCCTCCAATACTTGGAAGTTATCGCAAAAGTTCCTTTTATAGTATTTCCTCGCGATTGAATTGTTACAGAATCAATTGCATCGAAATTAAAATTTTATTTGGTTTCACCCCAGACAATTGGGGCAAGTTTGTTCGAAATTTTCTACATCAATTTGCATAAGCAACTCGGCCCAAATTCATTGTTTTATTTAGTAGCACATCTATTCTATAGAAATATTTTTTCTTTAATATAATTATATATGTAATGATTTTTTTTCGTTGTGAAGTAAATTATGTATTATTATTGTGTGCATTCAAAATGAATTCATCGTTGCACATCTGAGAAGACGGAAGTCTGACGGAAAACGCTCGATGCAGGTCGCCTCCGACAGGTATTCATTCAATTCAATCCATTCCATCCAATTTCAAGTTCATGGGAGAGGCCTATGTCACGCAGTAGACGTCTTATGGCTGAAATGATGATTCTGTAAGCCTGTGGTATTTTCTAAGTCTAAGACTTCGGACGAGTCGGCCTATTTAGTGTGTGAGCATATATTTCAGCATGGGCTTCCCACGGGTATGACATATATAATTCAATCAAACTATTCTACCTATATGGCAAGAAACTTTGTTCTTATTGCTAAGTAACGCTCTTCGCAGGCTGTAGAGCTCAAAAAGGCTAACTCGATCCAAGTTTAGCGTCTACGGAAGGCTATTTATTCTTGCCTTGAATTCCGTTTTATATTGTTCCAAGAAAAGATAACCGTAAGAATTCCTAAAGCAATAAGAGTCAAAACGTCACGTGTACGTGCTGCTTTCAAAAGGAAAATGCAAGAAGAAAATAATGAAAACTTAAGTTTAAACTAATAATAATGCTTTTAGACATATAAGAAACAGTAAAATCTGTTTTTAACAGTGTTTTGATTTAGTAGTTTAATTACGTATGCTAGACATAATTATTTTGATTATTATACGGTTTCTTCTGTGATGACCTTGACCTTCAACCTTAATACACACGCAATCAAAATACGTCCAAGTCTTTCACGAGAAGGCTCATACCATGAGAGCTATGCTGAAATATTTGCTGATGCACTAATTGCACCAGCTCATCTGCTGCTCTCTCTCATCTCAGCAGAATAGGCGGTTCTAGAATATAATTCCAGAAAAAGTAAGAAATATAACGGTATTAAAATTTTAAAAAATGCACAAAACTTGTATTATACACAACTAAAGCGCATATTAAAGCATGAATGTCTATGGGCGGTGGTGATATCTTGTTATCAAAGAATACCTATCTTCCCAAAAAAACATACTAAGGGATTCATATTCATTTTTCACTATTTTAATATCATGATCATCATCATCATTTCAACCATAAGACGTCCACTGCTGGATATAGGCCTCCCTCTTGGACTTCCATGAATACCTGTCAGAGGCGACCTGCATCCAGCGTCTTCCGGCGATCTGTATAAGGTCGTCTGTCTACCTTATGGGTGGACGTCCGACGCTGGACTTGCCTTAATAATATCATTTAACATATTTATGAAAGCGATGGCAAACGAGCAATAAAATCATCATTCTAGGATAAGCAGTCCTGGGCCCATGAACAACCTTGCAGTACCGTTGCGTTGCCGGACTTTAAAATGACTTATTTTGAACCGAATGAAATATTCAAAAAGATGTTTTATATCATGATTTGAGATTATTTGAAGCACTTGCATTTCACAATATACAGTGTTTATGCGATAAGAACGTTTGTTCCGTATTAATAGGATTTGCATACGAATTTAGGTCGGAGTGAGTGTACGAACCGAAGCTTGTTACTGTTGGTGCCTTTGTGCAAACAAATTTTATAACTTTGTCGAATATTTTTACATGTCTCGTCGTGTAAATCCTGTAATTGTTTTATCATACTCTTTGAAACTACGGGACATGTTTTATATTTAATAAAAAGGAATAAAAGATAATTTAAGTGCTACTTTGTTATTTAGTAGCTGCTATAGCTTTATCCAACCTAAAAGAACAATTGATTTTTTGAAATAATAAATAATAAAAACGTAATTACGACAATAATAATTATATAATAACGGATTTATTATAATATAATTTCTATACATTTTTTTAATAATTAAGATGAATCTGTAAACTAGGATGGACAAAATAAATATATGCTAAACAAAACCCAGACGAAAATAATTAGTAATAAATAAATTAAAATTTTACATTATGCGAAAAATAAATAATACAACTTTTTTAAATTACAGAACTTTTGATTATTTGAAGGATTCATGCTTGGGAGTGATTTGTTTTAGTTGAAAATGAAATTTAGTTTAATTTATTTAATTATATTAGAAATATCCTATCCAATGAATTTCTTGGCTGTTCTTGTAAGATTTAGTACCGTTCATGACAGTCTATAAACTTAAACTAAGTGGCGTATATATAAGTGCTCAAATATTTGATTCCTTAAATGACGTGTGAAAATAGAAACCAGAATAGAATTATTTAATTATTGAATTAGTAGGTGGGTCTCCTGTATGGTAAGTTCTCTTTCCCGCCGTTGTGTTCCATGAAAACACAGTCCACGCACAGTTGTATATCCGGCTTTTTAAGACACGGCTATTTTAAGAACCTCCGATCCTTCCACTCGTACTTCCACGGTATAACTTCGGACGAGCCGAAAGAGTGTATCAGCATATGCTTGAGCATGGCTCTCCTACGGGTGAGCCTT
Source organism: Delias oraia (assembly GCA_018230265.1). NCBI lineage: Eukaryota > Metazoa > Arthropoda > Insecta > Lepidoptera > Pieridae > Delias > Delias oraia. The sequence goes on from DWCF01007470.1 coordinate 8,478, forward strand.
TTTTTCATTATACAAATTTTCATTAATTTCTTTCATCATCATAATCATCATTTCAGCCATAAGACATCAACTGCTGGACATACCTGTCGGAAGCGACTTGCATCCAGCATCTTCCGGCGACCTTCATAAGATCGTTTGTCCAAAAATCCGCCTGCCAAGTGTGGTGATTATTTCAAGCATCCCCCGAATGATATAAAAAACCATAGAAATTTATTTCATATGTCATATTAATATATTTTTGTAATTTCTTTTGTGAAAGTAGGTTATAGAAGTTTAAGCACTATATAAGCGTTATTTACCTTCAACATTAGATGTGAAACAGTTTAGAGAGATTATGTACGGATTTACATAATTACTTCTCTCTCGAGCTAACTAAACTTTACGAACTTTAAGCCTCGGGTGAACTTTTAAAGGACTTATAATTTAGTAATTTTTGAGTTACATAAACATCCACATTAACATAGTAATCTTATAAAGTGACCTGGTAGTCTTTAGTTCGATCATTTTGGTTATGTATGCACTGAAACCTCTCCCCCATAAATAAATTCAATGTAGTAGTAATTATTTAAATCAATAAAAGTAAATTAATATAAATCTAAATGAAATGTGTTTTGCCTTTTGAAATCATTAGGATGAAAAGAGGAAAATAACTCACTCACATTAGAGCATTAATAAAGACATTAATGTCTGTCTCTTTTTCATCAATTTTTAACAGTCTTACCTAAGTCTACATTCTTATCTTAATTTATGTATATATTATGATAAAAATAATATCGGTGAATGTGTTTCTAAATGGGAGAGCCATGATGAAGCAAATGCTACTCACTAATTTGGCCGGCTGGACCGAAGTGATACCACGGGCTCACGGAATACTCAGCGTGAAATGGTACTTGTACTGTGTACAATACTTTCGCAGTATGAGTGAGGATATCGGGGGCCCTTAAAAGTGCCTCTTATGTGGCGTAAATAGACGGTAACACAACCAATTCGTGGACTGTGGCGTGGTTGTCAATGGGCGGCGCAATTCTCTTACCATATAGGACACCCACCTGCTCCGTTATCTGCTATACTATTAAAAAAATTGCAAATCTCAACAATAATTACATTGGTTAGGCTAGTTATTTTTTAAAATATTCCTCGAAGTATAAAAATGGTTCTAACGCAGAGAAAAATTAATAGAATTGTCTGAAAAAGTCTAAGAACAACATATTTTATACCGCCATTCAAACAATTCGTAATAATACTTAAAACTCAATTTGTTTTATTACGATACAATAAAGTGGTGAGGTTACAGGAAGCAAATTAAATATTTTTTAATTGCCGTTCGATATTCTGATAAAACCATCATTACATTGAATAAAAATATTTTACTTTGACTTTGCAAAACTATTGAGCCATTTATAACTTGAGGGCTGGACACATTTAAATTTTAAAAAAATACTTTATGAATTTTACAATCTTTTTTTAACGTTATTGACTATACTATCGGTTCCAAGCCTATCCAGATATGAACAGAACCGCCGAAACAAACCTAGTGGAAGTGTAGACCGCCTTATTCCCAAGGCGCAGTGTTATCAATAAAGTCTCTGATTGTATATAACCATTTGCTACACAATTAAATCTGGTATGGAGGTAGCTAACAAGCCACCTCCATAACTATACATACATATACATATCCTGGGATACTTTATATCCGAATAAAAAAAGTGTGGGTTATGTCTTTATTTCAGTTTTTCGGGTTTATGGGCTCACAGATTACCGAGGGTGGGACGATATCTTCCGGGTCCACTAGTTTCTAATATATTACTTAATATTTGTGACATAAAATATGTTGATTTAATATCATTCACAATGTTTGATATTTCAAACAAACGAGATTTTCAACACAAACACTATTTAAGTTATGAATTAATTTCAAAGTTAAGTGAAGCCATCAGCTTAATTGCAACTTGCCGCTAGAGCGTCCATTTTCAAGTTTCCTTTACATTTGGATTTGCACTGTGGACCACCTCTTTTATATAAAATAATTAATAAGTTTTATTGAAATGTCACCCCTGTGGTTACCAGATCAGAATAGTACCACTTTCAGTCTTCCTAATGGGATGTCGTAAGAGGCGACTAAAGGACACTTCACCGGAGGGTGGGCAGCAGCGCCCTTTCGA
>DWCF01007471.1:0-10638 GCA_018230265.1 Delias oraia
TTGTAAACGTGGATGTATTCTTGTTTGAAGCTCTATTCTGTGTGTGTAAAAGTACTTGCTGGCATTCGCGGCCTCATTCGTGTAGAGTTTAAAACAAAAACTATAACATTTCTCTAAGATTCCATTTACCCTTTAACTCATAAAAAATACAACTAAATGTCGCTTAAATTGCATTGATTCAATTAAACATTAACTCTTGAAAAATGTCAAAGTCCTTAAAAATATGCAATCCAATGAAAATATTTAAAAAATCGCTGCCAAAACTACATATAAAAATTTAGAATTTAAATATGTTACGTGTGTTTAAAGTGATCTATATTTGATTGGTTGAAATTTAAAATAAATTCACTATTACCATAATTGTATTATAACCATAATTGTTTATATAAACACACTTTGAATTAGGCACTAATGGTGTATACAATATGTACCGAATATTTTTTTTATAGTATAGCGGACAACGGAGGAGGTTGGTCTCTTAAGATTTTAATCAATATTAAAAGTGATACTACCGTCGCCATATACCAAATACATACAACTCATCATCTTGAATTATACTTATTAGTTATTGCTGATTAGTTCTCTTTCGAACTCTTGCAGCACATTTTTTTAACAATTTTAACACATTATGGCAATTCTTAAACTCAATGTTTTGGTAAAATTGTTGTATAATAAATTTAATCCAACTTATTAAAAAAACTAACAATTGTGATCCTCGAGACACCGGGGTTGATGCAGGAGGTAGCCGTAAACGTGAAGAATCTGCTGAGCTTCCTCCCGGAATTATGCCAATAATAGGCTGGCATGAATGGTGCCGCCGGTTCTCTCACGCAAAATAGGCGCAATAATGTCATCGATTTGCGAAAACCAGCCCGTCAAAAATACAATTAGTAATTGTGATTGAAATTGAACATAGATTGAGTACATCTTATTCGTCACATTACCTATCTTAGTTTCTATCAATTATTAAATACAAGTGATTGAACAGTTTATCAATTTTAGTAGCTTCTTATGGCCTTAGTGCGGTAGAAACATCCATGTGACGCTACGACCTTCTTGTTATAAACTGTTACTGAAACTTGAAAATGGAACGTAAGCCGCGTCTCACAATCAAGAGAGTCACGTACGAAACCTTGTCATCTGTCAATTTCATTGTAAAGCAACGTGCCCCGGGCGCCTTCGAGAAGTGACATATGGGCGGGTTTGTCATCAAAATTTGTATTGATTCACAGTTGCCTCCTATCTAGCGAAACTTTATTAGGGTCCACTACGCTAGCTATGCATTTGTGATAGAAACCGTATTCGAATGAATATTCTACGAATTACCAAGTATTGTAGTGAATTTGGGGAACAAATCGAGTAACAAAAATTCTTTGTGTTACCTTTAACATTAAAAGTTTGAATTCGGTTTGTGAAAATCTTGTGACTGTTTCGAACAAATTTTGTAGATACAGACTGCAATGAAAAAGTTTATGCGTCAAATACAAATTACAAAGGAACTGATGCCTCAACTCATGAAGACTGTACCCGAAAAAAAACCGTATATATTTCAAGGTAATTTTAAGTTTAAAGCAATTCCGATCTAATTCAAAACAAAAGCTACAATTTCCATCTTCATTTCCGTTCTATTTTCGAAGGAAATAACTTGGCGACATATTTCCGCGCAGCCTGCTGAGTACCACTCTTCACTTCTAGCTATCCAGTTTTGCTTCAACGAAATCTATAAATTATCTACTAAACTTTTCGTACATACTCGTATAATCATCGATTCTTATAACTAAATTCATGATATATATACGTAAAGAAATAATTCAGTTGTCAAAATTGACTATACAAAAAATTTGAAAACAATTTACATCTCAATTACACTTGTATAAATAATATGTTTTTAATCCAATTACAAATACAACGCAATTTTTATTACATGTCTCATATATTAATATCTAAGAAGGACGTTTTGATGTTTTGTACAAAACACGTGTGTAGCAATTATATTTCATATTTAAATTCACGCGATCAAATTCATGTTTTAAATGCGTGTATCGTTGACAACACCTATTTCGGTTGCAGTTAGGCAAAGAAGTAATGCCACAATTATACTCAGACCACTATTCCTAACTCCGCAACACATTGTATGATATTCTATAATTGCCTCCAAAACTTTTCTCAATTTAAAACATTTTCATACACTTCTTTAATAAAACGTCGAACATTCAGTGAATGTTAATTTCGGTTTAAAATCTTCGTTTAAATTTGCTATCAGAAATAGCATTGCATAACTAAGGAGATGAAAGATGCGCCTGAAACTTTACGGATTCTGTAAAATTTTTCATTTATTCTTTTGCTCTTGTTTTGCGCTTACAAACTCATTCATTTCTATAATTTTGTAGATGCTATAATAGTACCTCGTTTTTGAAAAACTTATATGTAGATAAGATTAAGTTCATTAATTAAAAAAAAATATTATTAACAGATTTTTTAATTTCATGCTTTTCTCCCCTTAGACCTTACCTATCTCAAATATATTATTGGCTATTCTGCAGCTTTACTCAAACGAATCTAAAATGCTGTATCAGTCTTTGGTCTAGATGAAATTCTTGTTTCAAAAGCGAGACAACATACTTTAAACTAGATAACTTTGCTCAACGTTAAAGTAAGCATTTCTGGCTTATTAAAAATATAGGTATTTTTTATTTGTACTTGTAACTTTTCAGATATAGCATGGACGTCACTTACATAACTTATATGGGTTAAATACTCCCTAGAAACTCATTAGGAGTAAAGTCAGCGCACTATCTTAAAGTTAGCGAGTGCAAATTCTAACTTTATTTAACGATGTAAGGATGAGTTAAATTAACGCAACGTATTTAACGCATTTGAGTTTATTTTCACAAACTGTACTCGCTAATATAAGCCTACAAAATTATAGCAACAAAATGTAAACAAAAGAGGCAGTTGATGAAATTGAAAAACGCAGCGGAGACCGCACTAATGACCCTCGAGCGGTGAAAGGTCCTCGGGGAATAACCGGAGTATAACGCTTTACACTGAGCACCAAAGAATGCTGACGAAGAACGGCATTATGTATTTGCTTTTGTCTAAGCATTTATGACTTTGCACTAGTGAATTCGATGTTGAATTACAACCTGTTTTGGCCTGTGCTACGAGGAAATCGGAATGACGAAGAATTGCGTGTGCAACGTAATTGTAATTTCCTAACCATGTTCAAAAAAAGCTCCTCTAATATTCTTCCTATAGTACGTTAATCTGATATTATAAAATTATATAGCAGAAAAGTTAATTTAAGTGTTAGGATTTAGAAACGCATATAGAGCAGCTTCATGAAATTAACCATTTTAACGCTAAACTAAAACTGATATACTGCTAAGGCCATATTATTACTACTATCAACTCATTGACCTTAAAATTAACTTAATTTCTGTTATTTTAATCAAAGTATATTAAATACTTGTGGTAAATTGTGATACGTAAGTAAAGCAACGACTATTTTTGAAGACTCGAGACCAGACATCTGCTTGAATCATTACTTTTAGAAATTCTCAGCTAAACTTGAAATGAAAAACGTATTTTTACCCCGCAGATATCTAAGAGTAAAACTCTGAATGGAGAGATATTTAAACATTGCTCACACAATTAGGTAACTCGTTTAGTACATGGAATTAGTACAGTATAATAATAAGCAACTTGCTTCATAAAAAACTGTTTAAATTATTTTTGTATATGAAACAATTAAGAATAATAACGCAAATAAATTCTTTTTCGTTTCATATTTATAATAAAGCCACATAAATCACATATAGGTACAGCCGATGATTGTTTTTCTTCTTTGACATAACGAGCAAACATATATTCAGACAAATATTTATTTTTTAGTTTATTAACTCGGAGAGAACTGCCCTCAACTTTATTAACATTGGAGTTATTTTAAACTTTGTTGCAATGACATTATTACAAACTTTCAGGGCACACCTGCACTACTACTACGGAAATACGTTTTTAGTTATTTAGTTTGCTTAATATTAACTAAGTTTTACTTGTGACTTGGTCATGCTCATACAGTATATTATCAGTAAAAGATTTTTTAAATCGATGCTGTTTATATCTGTTTATTAGTTTAATATAGAATTTACTTTAGCGAAATCCTTTTTTAAATATATTAGTTTTTTGCGTTAGCGCTAAGAGCTACGTTAAAAAAAAATTAAACAATGTAAAAATCTATAGGATAAAATGTAATTTTAAGTGTTTTTTTTATAAAAAACGCGGTATGATTTCTGTGAGTACTAAAATTTCATATTGAATATTTGACAAGATTTAGTTTCATGTTATCGTTGTTTGCATTCATCATCATCATCAGCCTATCAAGTCCACTGCTGGACATAGGCCTCCCCCAAAAGTAGAGTGTTTTGCCTTAATCACTACGCTTGGCATGCGGGTTGGTGATCGCAGAACATCTGCTATACTCGGAAGGGCGCAGCTGCCCACCTTCCGGTGAAGCGTCCTTTAGTTGCCTCTTACGACATCTCAATATGAAGACTGGAACTATTCTGATCCGGTAACCATTGTTTGCATTATATACAAAAAGTTGTAAAGGCGGTAGTACTAAATTTCAATGAAGTTAAGAAAAACATAAGATTAAACTATTACTTTAAGGTTTATTTATGAATACAGTATACATTGAGCCATTTTAAATATTATTTTTATTTCGTGAGGGTTTCGAAAACGAAAGAAAAATACATTGCAAAGGTGTTTCTCATGAAAAGGTCAAATCAACGAAAAAGTCTCCAGAGGACATACAAAATTTATTAGGTTTAGTAGGTGTTAAGTAGGCTTCCATTGTTGGCCAGTTATTAATTCACTTGACAAGTATTGGGACTTCGAAAAGTAGGAAGCTCGTTCAGAATCTTAATTTTATGATGGTTTGTACTTTATACACCCATTAAATACCTAATGGAGAAGTTTGGTAATTATTATAGTATGTATTATTTAAATTTCTAAGTGTTCACAGTAATATAAAAAAAAGATTGAGAAAATTAAAGCATTTAATAGTAAGTTTTAAGTCCTACAATTTTACCTTTCGTAGATGGAAAACTATATTAAAATTAATAAAAATAAAGTATCCCCATATCATAGACGTCAACTGTCTCAAAGCATATACGTCTGTCTGGCTTACAAAGCTAATTAAACTAATTAAAAAAGCTAACAAAAAATAGATTTGATTAATTAATGATTTGAGAAAAATAGATTGATATATTTCCGGTTTATAAGTATTTCTAGTACGGACAAAGGTTTTATATAAAAGAAAATTCTAAAAGGACGTACGTTTCTTACTCTTTCATACAAAAACCACTGAATGGATTTTGATGAAAATTTACAAAAATATAGCTCATACATCAGAATAACACAGAATAATTCATAATGGTATTGTAAATTGGTCAAAATATAAGAAAGTGTCATGATGGCGTCTGCCGGGTCCGATAGTAAATTTACCCTGTTTTGTATATAAAAAATAACAAATGAATTGAGGTACACAGTCATACCAAATGGATATTAACCAATAATTCAATTTAACCAACCATTAGCTTCCATCTATTCCACTTATTACTTTACACTTCAATGTTTTCATTACGTTTTAGTATTAAGAATATATTACTTACAATTGAATATATTTTTTGTTTAACGAAACATAAAATAATTATTTTATATTTAATTAATAAATTTTAATTTATTAACTAACCTAAGGTCTATCGTGTATCATTTTTTTACAGTAGTGCACTGTAAACTACTACTCCAGTTCTATGTTACATCTTATAGTTTATTAAAATATTGATTTTATCATTATTATTATTAAAAACATCATTGTTTTTTTTAAATAATTAAATATATATATATATATATATAGTCTTATATACCTTTTACTTTTACTCTGTATACAAAGAAAAACGTCACGTTTATTCTTCTACGAATTTTTTTTTTTCAATAATTTTAATATTACTTTGAACAGAACTTTATTTTACTTTTTAGTATTCTATTTCTATTCTATTGTAGTTCCAAGATTGTAGGTTTTAAGATATAGTATTATATTCTATTGTAGTTCTTAGATTGTAGGTTTTAAGGTGTAGTATTCTAATCTATTATAGTTCTAAAATCACTCAGAAATAAATCATTTCGTTCATAGACAGTGACAATGCTAAGGATGACCAAATTCAAATTAAGATATACAAATTCCTTTACATTTTCATAATAAATAACTAGGCACGTGTTTTATATGTGCCGTGTATATAAAGTAAGTTTAAAGACCAAAACGAAGGCACGCTGCGGCAGGGTATACAGAAGACCGAAGAGTATAATCTGCCATTATGTTTAGTGTTTGTGGACTATGAGAAAGCCTTCGATTCGGCGGAAACATGGACGGTGCTTGCTCCAGCAATGCCGCATTGACTTTCGGTACATTGCAGTGTTTGTATAACAACGCCACCATGTTGGTCCGAGTACAAAAGCAGAGCACGAATGCGATTCGACTGCGAGGCGTAAGACAGGGAGACGTATATCTCCAAAACTGTTTACTGACGTAATGGAGGATGCCTTCAAACTCCTGGATTGGCAAGAACTTGGCATAGCCAATATATAATAGTTTAAAAAATATCTCGATAGCGGAGAGATTACCGGGAGCTTGCGACATTAAGCCCTCACTGAGCTTGAGTGCACTCAAGTATGTCTTAGCGCTCACAAGTGACGCCGACGAAAGAAAAACGGATTTTCTTCTCTATTCGAAGGTCAGGTCACGATATTATGCTCAGGAATAATTTTAAAGCATAATTTGAGTGAAATTTATTATTTATTTTACTGCTTAAGTCTACCTAGATCCGTTAAGGGTGTCTATTACCCATATTTTCTGACTGATTTCACTTTGATCGATTTACAATTTTTTTATATAAAAATAGCCAAATTTTTGCAATTAAATATGATATTCTGAAATTGGTATGCCTTTCTATTATAATTACTTATTTATTACATGTAGATTAAAATGTTCTACGAACTTAATAGTAAATTATAGTAATAATAATAAATTTACATATTTATTTTGGAACCAATTTTAAATATTTCTGTTACAATATCAAACTCAATGATAATTAAAATCAATTATTCAGGAACCCTACTTTCTATATTTAAATCATTTAATGATATAAACTTTAGTAATCATAATGCTTATCGCAAAATTCTACGCATTTTCAAAGTAACACGAAAAGAAAATGTCAAAAATCCACTAAGCCAAACAACCGCTCATTGTGAGACATAATGGTTCAAGGAAACGTAAGTCGTTTGCATAAATACTGAAAATATTACATTGCACGAAGGCGCTCCGAATATTTAATGTAAAATGTTGCACGAAGCAGGCTTGCTGCGTGCATACATCAGGCGCTTTATTCTCGTGCCAAACGAATGATTTCAATTCGTAATGCATCATATGAAATGAAATAATTTCAATTCGAAACTTTTATTTTGTTTATAATTTACATGAACAAATTAAAAATAGGAGATATCGAACATACATTGCATTTCTGCATTTTTTTAAACAATGGCCCTTGGTTAGCTATTTATTTGTTAGTTTGTTATAGTAAACCATGAGTATTGCTAATTGTTATTGAACTATTTCAATATTTAAATAAACGGAAAGAGTTATTTAAGACTATAACTGTCTCTTAGAGCAGTGTGCCTAGTATTCGCAGGGTTAGGAAATAACTTATTTACGGATACCGAAAACTTTAAACTAAAAAGATAATATTTTTTTACTTGAAACTAATCTAATAATTATTAAATATAACAAATTCAACCACAATTGCTGATCAACTTAAAAATGATAACCAATGTTTCCTGTACATCAATAAACAAAAGATTTTCAGCTCTTACTTTATAAAAAGAGAAAAAAGCTGTTTATGTGTTGTCTAGTAAGATTCAAAGTTTGAATTATGAAATAAATTTAAGTATAACATAAACTTTTGTTCATAAATTTATTTAGGAGTTAAATGTTAAGAGACAAAACACAAGTATTCTGAAATGAACCAATTTTTTTTTGTAAAAAATTCACTTAAAATTAATTAATCATTTATTATTACACATAACTGTATTAAATTAATAATAATTTTAAAAAGCTGTCATAAGGAATATAGCCTACTTAAGATCAAACAGTTGTCACACTTCGTTTCAATAGATACAGAAAATGAATAACATAAAAAAAGACAGGAATTAAACAAATGAAGGCCGACTTAATTAAGGTTTTCTAACAATTAAAACTTGCACAGACGTTGAACAATAATTTAGCGAGTATAAAACTGTACGACAAAATTGTCTCAAGGATATTTATCATGATGTGTAATAAACATTGTGATAAATTATCATATTTAAATGTCACTCGACCTTTGCTAAAAAGGTAAACAAGTAGTTGGGGAAAAGTACTAACATTTAACAAGATTAAAAAGAGCCTTCGGCATCATAGTTATAGCCGGTCTGCCATTTTATCTTCGTTCAATTAGAAAAAAATGGCAACTCGAATTCGCGATTCATCGGGCATATAAAACGAAACTCTGCAATCATATTTTTTTTTGTTTCAAATTTTTTCAATTTTTTCTTCGCGACTGACAGAATGACTTTTATGCAGTTTTTAATTTAAATGGTGACACGATTAAGGCATATTTTACCGCTTACTTGGATTGTTTTTCTCATTAAAGAAATCGTAATCATCACATGTCGGATTTTTGTGGCTGAGAAAAAGGATTTACTATCGGCTGTCTCAAATGTCTAGGTCAGATCCGTGTCGTCAGTCGTTATCCGTGACGGTGATCGTAACTACCGTTCGTTATGAGGTATTTCTTTCATTGAGTTATTGTTGTTTTTGTTTTTATAGCCGACTCAGATATTTTATATATCTTTTACATTATGGAAAAGAAAATATATTTATATTATTATTATATAATAATTATTTTTTATTATTATTATTATGCACCCATGGAAAGGTCATGCTAACGCAATAATTAATAACGAGCCGAACTCGTCCGAAGTGATACCACGGGCTCACAAAATACTCAGCGTGAAACGGTACTTGTACTGTGTTTCGCATAGTGAGTGAGGCTATCGAAGGCCCTTAAAATGCTGCTTAAGGTGGCGTAAGAAGTCGGCAACACAACGAATGGGCGGATTGTGGCGCGGTTGTCCATGGGCGGTGATATTCTCTTACCATGTAGGAGACCCACCTGCTCCGTTGTCCGCTATACTATAAAAAAATATATTTTGATATGTATAACTGCTAACACTTACAAGTTTCCTAACTTGTGAAGATTAGCAATGACGCCTGGAGTTTCTTTCATACAGGTTTCGAGCTTAGTACAGATTCCAGCTCTCTCAAAGTTCTTTTCAGTCATATTTATCAAATTCGTTTGTGCTATAATTTTAGTATAAATTGTACCATTGTCAGAGAAATAAAAATTATAAATATTTTAACTAAATAGAACTATCACGTCATCGATCCCTAAAGTTGGATAATCTTTAAAAAGGTTGTTCCGTACACATGATCAATACCAGTTCCTTGAAGGCCGTTCGGAAATAACTTACAAGTGACATTCAAAAACCTTCACTGCGACATTTAACCAACCAGGAAGAATTAAATGGCTGTACCTGTAACAAAAAAAGCATGTATATTGTAAATTATTTATTTCATTTACAATGATATATTATTAGCAGAGTTGTTTTTATGACAGCCTTGTTACTACATACTATAACATTGTTTTTACTACTTCGTAATTTTTTATGCTATAGCAGACGACGGAGCAGGTGTGTCTCTTATATAGTAAGAGAACACCGCCGCCCATTTACAACCGCGCCACAGTTTGTTTGCTGTCAGCATTGTTTGTGTTGCTGGCTTTTTACGCCACTTAAGCGATACCTTTTAAGGGTCTCCGCTATCCTCACTCACTCTGCGAAACACAGTACAAGGACCGTTTCAAAGAGAATATTCTGTGAGCCCGTGGTATCACTTCGGACGAGCCGGCAGAAGTGCGACATTATTAACTATTAAGACATTCGCCCGGCCACTGTCAAGCCCTTCTAGAAACCGAATAAATTATAAATTAAATTATAACTGTCGGGACAAGGATTCGAACCCTTTACCTCTCGCTTCGTGGTTCGCTTTTAAAACCATTAAGCTACGAGGCTCTCTAATATAATTTCGTGTGTCGGTAAAAAATGGGACAAAGACCTAATTGAACAGAATAACTTTTCAACGTTTTTCTAAAATTATTACATTGTTTATAGTCAGTGATTTTGATGGAACTTATAAGAATAAAAAAATGAATTCGGTTTATTTGCATAATATATTAGTATCTCATATATTTTATTTTTATTTATCATTAAAACATTTTTATATGACAGTTGAAAACCATATTTAAGCTCAGGTTAGAACTGTTTTCACTATCTGTGTTATTGTTATGGTGATTTAATAAGTAATTGCATATCAAACGAATATCTAAGTTTACAATTTTAATTTCTCTTAATTTCTCAGTACATTTGAAAAATAGAAAATACTAATGCTACTAAAATACTAATGTTTCGTCGTGAATATCCCCA
>DWCF01007472.1:0-10635 GCA_018230265.1 Delias oraia
TCGCAGCGTCGAGATGCGAACTAAATCTCAGCATCAGCCAGGTGGGCGTGCTAGTGAGCTCACCATTTTTTGGTAATATATATAAAGTGAAAAGTCAAAGTCATTATTCAATAGAATTTAAAAGTTACTTTGAATTGTCAACAAAGTTTGAGTCTACACCTGTTCCAATGATACGCCTCTCCAAATATAGAACAGGCAAGAACTTTTACAAGGGTCAAATCGTTTTAATTATGTTTTATGTTACACACTAGATAATATAAAAGTATCTTACATTAATTGTATTTTGTGTAAGGACGTTTGTATCGCATTAATGTCGATAACTTTGGGATTATCTGGTTGAGTATTGTATTCTTTTGTCAATGTCATATTACAACACATCCATGTTTGTGATACTTACATTGTACTATAGTTTGTAACGTAACGTTAAATTTGGTTTTGTTTCTATGATTTAAACGTGCTTGCAATAACTATATTTATATAAAAATCACATATAAGCCACATATAGATAGAGCGGATGGCCGATGGGGCCGAAAAGTGTTAGAGTGGATACCACGGACCGGAAAGCGCAGCGTGGGACGTCCACCCGCAAGGAGGACAGACGACCTTATAAAGGTCGCCGGAAGACGCTGTATGCAGGTCGCCTCCGACAGGTATTCATGGAAGACCAAGGGGAAGATCTATGTCCAGCAGTGGACGTCTTACGGCTGAAATGATTGTAATGATGATGATGATTATATAAATAAACTTAGTATTATATATAAGATATCATACAATTAATATGGTGGTCTAGTCGGATATGCATTTGTACAATTAAACATTTTGTTTACAATTAAAAATTTATTTTTGTATGTAAGTTATGTAGTCTATGTCTCGTTGTTCAAGTTGCAAATGCGTCCGTAAAAATTGCAATTTTATACGCAATTTACATTATTGTAATACAAATATCTTACAGTCTCGAGTTTACCTTGTATATCATTAATTAATATTATATTGGCCTTGAAGCAAACCGAGCGGGGACTTTAATATTAATAATTTTACCAAAATAGTTGCATTTCTAACTTCTATACATTGTTTTTTTTTTATTTGTCTATTATTTAAATATAAATTATATAAAAAAATCTCGACTATTAAGTAAATGTAATAAAGACGCCCTGCGATATGACATTAATATGAATTATACCATGTTTTATGTCTCGTAATTTAATTACAGGTTTAGTTTTCTCATATCTTTGGGGCTATTATGCCGACACAAAAGGACGTAGGAGAGCACTTTTACTATCAACATCTGTGAGTTTTATATTTGGCGCCATCAGTAGTTTCTCTGTGTCATGGGAAATGATGCTAGTCACTAAAGTAATTGGATCTTCATTGTGAGTTGTTTAATATAAATTTATAGGCGCGTAGTCGCTTTAGAAGTAATTTAAACCTATTTTAATATAAAAGAGGAATTTTACAATCACATCTTATAATTTTGTCCAAAATTGGCTATGAATATATGATAGTTGAATATATGATATATATATATATATAATATGATAGTTTTTCCTATTAATTTGATACTTATGCTTTTATTAATTATTCATGGTTGACTTATTTTCAGTTCCTTGCCATCTTTTATGCTTACAATAACGTACCTTGGAGAAAATGTTGGATCTTTAAAGACGAATCAATATCTATTTTTACTAAATAGTATGAATTTTGGATCAGAAGTTGCTACGTTTGGTAATAATTCTAAGAAATTTAAAATATAATCTTGAAAATGCTGAATGATTAAAGTGTTTTATCCCACAAGCCTTGCACTTGGATATCAAACATCAATGATAAACGATACTTGAAAAAAATCTACAATTTTAATTTTTTCCAGGTTTTACTTTCAATCTTCAAAACAAAGAAAAATTTTAATGTGTTCGTCTGTACCTATTAAATGAATGGACCGATCTTAGACCTTAGACCGATTCATCAAATTATGATAAATTCATATATGTACTTATGTCGTGGGTTTTTAAATCTTATTCAATGACTCATGTTTATTTAAGAATTGCATTATTTTAAACTAAAACGCAAAATATTATAATAATTGAAAATTATTTGAAGATTAGGATATCATCTTGACAAAGATATCCTCCAGAGTTCCCCAACTTCCCAAACTTTATTGTGTCATGTTTTCTGTGTTGGGTAGACCCCCTACTTACCTGATATTAATTTCCTGTAAATTTATAACTACAGTGAAGTTTAAGGTTAAAAACTTAAAGTAAAACACATGTTAATTTATACATTGAATTAATCATCCTACATCCTATCACCAACCTACAACTTACACAATTTTATAAACATATATAATAATTTTTTTACATCACAGATACTTGTATAAATAATATATATGTTTTGATATTATAATATAGTATGATTTAAGTAAATAGGTACTATCAGTTTATGTGTTGAGATCCACTATCGTGACCCCCATTTTCATTTCATAGACCTCCAAATTATTTTTCGTTGACGTAGACCCCTTGCAGGTTGTCATAGACCCCTAGGCGTCGATATAGCCTACTTTGGGAATCACTGCTCTAGACAATTAATACAGTAAAAAATTAATTACATATTTACATACCATAGAGTGTATAAATCAATAATAATGAATGAATAATTCATTATCTGTCTTTGGATTTATAACCTCTTAATGTGTCGCGTCGTCTGCCGTATGATTGTTGAAGTTCGTTGACCTACTTTGGCGTGAAGTACAAAATTACACGCATAGACGTACACGAAAATTATACATATATATAATTTTTTCCCCTCAAATATACCATTGCTTCTGACTGAAGATTGTTTTAGGGCATACCACTTTCAAATTTCAAACAAAAAAAACAAACAAAGTTTTCATTAAAACGAACAGGTTTTTTGAAGGGCAACGATTCGAACCGATATAGAAAAAGAAACTAGTATTTGGGAGTTTCTGTCCAGTTGTGGGGGTAATATTCCTTATAAGAGCGAATTTGCGTTTTAAACAGTTACATGGGATGACCAGAAATGGAATAAATGGGACTAAATTTATTCGATCCCTTTATGAGATTCTTTGGAGAAGAGACTCTACTTCAGACACCAGTTTTTTTCCTATATTAGACGACTTTGGCCTGATAAATGTTACCACGACCGCATACAAACGTAAATTGCTAAAGTGAGGCAAATCGTTGACATGCAGAATGACCGTAATGCTTCGATATATTATAAAACTGGAAATCCAGGAACACAATTTCCCAGGTACCCCATGTGATGGAAGTTTAGTGAGTAGTGCTTAATTCCACATGTCATTGTGCAGACTGACAAATAATGCTTACCTCTTAGACTCAATGAACTCAGTCCACCGATGAGTTAGGTCAACTAGAAGATCGCTTGCTGAGCGACCAGGGCGGCAACCATATTGACGGTCATTAATCGGCGACCCTCTATTTACTGTAGGAGTATATATTACTCGTAAAAATACTTAAATTTTATTTGCAGCTGGTATTCTCACAATGTTGTTTCTACCATTAGATAAGAGCAGACGGGCGTGAATAGACCATTTTACGATAGAAATATATTATTCAAGGGTTGGACGATTACAGACGTAAAGTAAAATAAATCTAAATTTTTTTTTAATAAAACATTTTCATCTGAAAGTCTATCACTTGCCATTTGTTATCCTAGTTTTACTTCAAATCCGTAGGAAATAAGACTGTCCGCCAAATTGTCATAAAGATAGAATTTAATACTTCAATATTTTATTCTATAGTAATAATAGTTGTCTAATTTATATTTCTACATTAAATGAAAGAATAAGGCTATTAATACGGCTAAGAAGTTTGGTTATGCGGACACCCATTTAGTTCAGGATTTCATTATTTCCAAAATGTGTATTATATAAACACCTATCGACGAATAACAATACGATTATATATAATTATGAAGCAACCTTCAAAACGGTGATGATCGATGTCGATGCGTATTTTATATGGCTTTTTTGCATTGTATATCGTCCTGCGATTAAACTTTATTACTTATTTATATGTAGTATTGTTACGGGAATTAAATCTCAATTCGATATACAGCTGCTCAGCATAAGCTTTTTACGCCGGTCAAGCGTCATTTTTAAGGGCCTCCGATATCCTCACTCACTCAGCGAAACACAGTACAAGTATAGTTTCACGTTGAGTCTTCTGTGAGCCTGTGGTATCTCATGATACCTCAGATGAGACGCCCCAATTAGTGGGTCAGCGTATGCTTCAGCATAGCTCTCTCTCGTATAACGTATAAAGATGTTTCTTTAATTGTTTTTTGATCTCGTATTGATAACACATAATTTTGCGCTAACTACGTATCCCTCCTTCCCTTAAGACTTACCTAAGTCTTTTCTATCTAGCAAAATAACTATATTTCAAAATAATATACTTTTTTATACTAAATAGACTAAAATTAATTTTAATATGTATCATTGAGTTTACATAATATTACAAATAAATTATTTAAATAAATAAGATAATGTAGTTATCTATTTATGTTTCTTCAGGTTTTTCCAAAAATGTTACATGCAACTTAAAATTAATAAATATGTCCTTATGTGGTAATTTCATTTTAATTTATACTATTTTATATTAAAAAATACCGAATATAGACGAAAATAGATGGTAATTACAATACTAACAGTTTCGTGTTAAATTTATTAATCCAAAAAAACAAGGAAGTAATCGATTTTTATCTATTATGCTATTTTGGTAGTCGTAATTATGAAGTCATAGATAAATAATTTATGGCAAGAAAATTATTTGTTTGAACAGAAACTACGGTCTAAGTAAAAACCTTCAAGAAAAAAGCATACACTTACCTAAAAGGCCGGCAATGCACCCGCTGCTCTGCAAATCTGGGGGCGTCCGTGGCGGAGGACCGCTTGTCCTAGGTGAGCTTCCTGCTCGTTTGCCACCGATAGTGTAAAAAAGTACTTCTCTCGTTATAATACGCTGACTTCCTGGAGTTTAAATGTGAAGGAAAACTTTTTTTGGATGTCTTAACTTCTTCCAATAACTTATTATAACAAAAATACTTTTAGTTTGTATGATGGATTGTATCTACAACGAGAAATATGTTAAATATATTTTCTATGTATAAGTAAACGATATTAAATACTAAACTATGTTTCAATTCTAATTCAATTTTTGAATGATATTGGATTAAAAGCTTAATTAGTTTTTAATTAAAAAAAAGTTTCATCATCATCATCATCATTTCCGCCGTAAGACGTCCACTGCTGGCCTCCCCTTTGAATCTCTGCATACCTGTCGGAGGCGGCCTGTATCCAGCGTCTTCCGGCAACCTTTATAAGGTCGTCTGTCCACCATGTGGATGGACAACCCACTTTGCGTTTGCCGGTCCGTGGTCTCCACTATAATACTTAATGGACACATAGGCATAAAAAAATTTACTTCATCATCATCAGCCCATCAAGTCCACTGCTGGACATAGGCCTTCCCCAAAGATTGACCTATTACGATATTGAGCGATTTTATTTTCAGTTATTAATAATATTAACCATAAATTAAAGATAACCAACAGATAACAAAGCCCAAGTTTTATTTTAAAAGATATATTTATTTAAAACGTAAGCATCAATATTCCAAGAACACCGTGTTAATGTTCATAGTACCTAATTTATCCTTATCCTTTTCATCAATATTTATAATCAATTTACGTCATAGTAGCAATTATTTTTACTTTTTACTGCTTTTTAGAGTTGATTGAATTTTCATCAAATATTAAACTTATTTTATACTTTTGAAAGGCTATATTTTATAGTTGTTAATGTTATATGTCCGTATAATATAATAAAATCCCTAAAGAGATAACTGAACTCACAGAAAGTAAATTCAAGAATATGTATTATAAAAAAATACTTTAATTAAGAAAGCTTATAGCATTAATCAGTACATAGAAGACAAAGATGCACGGAAACTTCTGTACAAGTACCAACTGGTACCTTTTAAACTAGCCAATAGCTTAGAAATAAATAAACTGTTGTAAATTTGGCTATAAAAAAAATTAATACCTCCGAGTTTCTTGTTGGTTCTTCTCGTAGAGGTATATCTTCCTAACCAATGGTAGCTTTACTAATAATTGTACGTAAATCGTCTTGCGAAAGGGTCTATTTGAATGAATACTTATTTTAATATGTGATATCGAGTCGAAAAACTAGAAATTAGTAAATCAGTCGATGCGTGAATTTTACGCGAATTGCGTAAATTCTCTCAGTATGTAAACTACAAATAACTATATAATATGTAACTATACATTTTTTAAATCTAAAAAATGCGACCCGTAAAATATACCAATGTTTTTATTTTACGTCACTTCAGTTGCATTTGTAAGGGCCTCCGATAGTCACTGCAACACAGTAGAAATACCGTATCAATTACATTTTGTCTTAATGAATGTCGGTTAAGAACGAATACCAAAATAGTTACCAACTTAATGAAGTTATTTTGTAATAATGAACTAGCGAATAATAGTATTTGATTGTTTTTCAAAAATACTTAAAATATTTCTAAAGATGCTAGAACTTTATACAGTTACTAACTTAACGCTGTATAATTAAAGCTCTCTTCACTCCATTTATAATAGTAGAAATAACCTTTTTAAAACTGAGATAGAGAAATTTCGTTTTAGTTTGTCAAATGTGTTTCTAAATTGGCAGACTGTGTCGCGTCTGATATTTTAACTTATTTTAAATAATCGCTCTTTCATTTCTCATGAAAATATTTGATTATAAACTCGGTTTTAGAGACTAACTTTCAGTATAGTAGGACCTATTAAAGGTAATTTTAAAATGACAATTGAACACCTAAATTTTAAAATTGATGACGCTCTGGACCTCACAGGTTTTTAATATTTATTTATTAATAATTAATATATAATTATAATAATTATTCATAATAATTTACACTAAGTTATTATGTTTTTATTATATTAGGTCGGAGCAAAAGTATTTTCGTATTTTTCATAGAAATTATAATAATATAAATATAATTTATATTTAATAAATAAATAAATAAAAATACTTAATTTTTTTAAATTATAGCTATTTTTAACTTACCTTCAAAGAAATGAAATGCAATTATTCATTTCGACGTTTTTTTTTTTTTTTCACAACACCCCTGTCTCGTCATTCTTTGATATTTTTTTAAAGAAACCAGTAGCATTTCTTATTATTTATTATTTAATTTATTAATTTTTCATAATAAGTGATGAAATTTTCCAGGTCACGGGCTATATAACATAATGGCTTTGGTTACAACCAGTATAATAATGGTTGCCGTTTCCTTGGATGTCTTTGGTTTCGGCATGGTTGTCGCAGCGTCGAGATGCGAACTGAATCTCAGTATGAGGCAAGTGGGCGTTCTAGTGACCTCGCCATTTTTTGGTAATACTTGTAATAATATTTTACTTATATTGTCCGTGTAAGGGACACGTGTCAGTAAGATTTCATTCCATACTTTTACCAAAATAGTTGAATGTCTAAAAAACGTATATTTATTTACTTTTATCTTATTAAAATGTCTACTTATTAAATTACTATGTAATCACCAAGGACACACTCTCGGTACTAAATTACAATGCCTTATTTTGTGATGTTTTTATAATACAATTACAGGTTTAGTTTTCTCATATCTTTGGGGCTACTATGCCGACACAAAGGGACGTAGGACGGCACTATTGTTATCGTCGTCTGTTGGTTTTTTATTTGGGGTCACCAGTAGTTTCTCTGTGTCGTGGGAAATGATGCTGGTAACTAAAGTGATTGGATCTTCATTGTGAGTTGTTGCGATTCTTACTTCTTTCGTGTCTTAATACTGTCGCACCCGTGGGAGAGTCATGCTGAAGCATATGGTGACGCTCAAATTGGGTCGGCTCCTCCGAAGTGATATCACGGGCTCACAGAATACTCAGCGTGAAACGGTTTTTGTACTGTGTGTTGTAGAGTGAGTGAGGACATCGAAGGCCCTTAAAAATGTCGCTGAACCAGCGTAAAAAGCCGGCAATGCAACCAATGCGCGGACTGTGGCGATTGGAGACCCACCTGCTCCGTTGCCCTCTATACTATAAGAAAATTTTTAAACTCCGACATCTCTCAAAATCTGTTATTGTTTTTTATGGAAATGTTTGCAAATTAGCAGGCGGAGTCTGTCCTCCGCCCTTGGGCATCCATAGCGCTTGCCGAGCCGCCGGTCTTTTCTGGAAGATGTTTTAAGCATAGACAAGGCTATGTTCACTTTTCTCAATCTATATGAGCACGATAGGGCTGGCCTGGTATGAGAACACCGCTGTCATACTACCGCGCCTTTATTTGTGTTCAAAATTGACTATAAACCTTAGTTTTTCCTATAAGTTTGTCACTTATATTAAGATTGCTTGCAGTGAATTTCATTATGAATTTTAAATGTGTATTGTGTATTTGTTATTTATTGTATTCTTCGTCGGCTTATCTTCAGTTCCCTGTCATCTATTATGCTCACAATTACGTACCTTGGAGAAAGTGTTGGATCTTTAAAGAGGAATCGATACCTATTTTTACTAAATAGTATGGATATTTTGTCAGAAGTTGTTACGTATGGTAAGAAATTGAAAACATGACTTTTAGACTTATATTTATTATAATTAAACATCGTTATCCATAAAAACAATTGCACCGGAAGGCTTAACATCTTGATAAAATGTTTACTTGAAATAAAGTAAAATGTTTAAGTTTTTATAGTTCTTTTTCAATTTTTTTTCTATTTAATTATAACAACTAAACAATCGATCGATCTTAGATGTAATTTATAAAGATCCCTTCAAATTACAAAATCCCATCAAATTAATAACGTTTCAATCTTTCTTGTATAAAAGAATTGGATAATTTTAGAAAACGAAACATATAAAAGCCAAATATTATAACAACTTAAAATTTATTGGGGATAATAAGCATATTAAATTAACAACTAATAACACATTGAAATAGATTGGATAAATTTAGAATAATGAATTAATAACTATACATCTTAATTAATATTATAACCTCTTTCTATATCGTGTCAAACTCCGGCGACATAATTTGGCGCGAAGTACAAACTTATACGTGTACACAATTACACGTATTTAGTCGTAATTACACGTGTAAACATTAAACATATAAATGTCTCATTAAATGAACTTCTGCCACTAACTGAAAAATGTTTTAGGACAAATATAACTTTTAAATAAAATGTAGGTTTTAAAATATTTTAGGTCTCGCGTATTTAATATTGTATTACACACTATCTGTTGATGTGTTCATACCCTTAATCGGGATTACATTTGGATCTTGGAGGCTGTACACTTTAATTATGTCAATCCCACTCGCTGTTGGAGCAGTGATGATGTTTTTCCTGCAAGAGAGTCCTAAGTTTCTTGCTAAGAAAAGAGAAGAAAGCAAAGCCATAGACGTATTGGAGAAAATATTTATTACAAATGGCGGAAAGCGGCACCATTTTAGAGTAAGTAATTACCATATTACATTTTATCAGTGGTCATTCCGAAAGTAATATTTACTAAAAATGAACGGATACTTATTTAAATAATAAAGTTATAAACTATTATAAACGTTATACCGTTATGCCGTTATATACCGTTATAAACCGTATATACTAAAAACAATTGGTTTTTATTCGCTTGACATTCATCGTATTCATATTAAGGACGAAATGCATTTTTCGAAAGTAATGTTTATGAAAATCAAATATGATTCTAGTTGTGAATGAAATATTCTTATTTTCTATATTGAGAAAATTTATAATAATTTTATGAAAATTATGTGGTTTTCAGGTTAAAGCACTCACTTTGGGAATGCAGAAAGAGAAGTTGTCTCTGTGTTGGGAGTTTTTGGTGCACGCCACACCTCTCTTCAAACCACCGCTACTTTATAGGACTATACAGCTGTTCTATTTGCTATCATTGGCATGTGCTATGTATGTGTTACACTTATTACTATTTTACCTGCGCAAATGACGATTATATGTAGAAAAACAAAAAGGGGAACAAATATTCATTAATCCTCATTGAATCTAATCATATCGGAGGGCCTCGAAGCGTAATGGTTTTAAAAGTGTACCATGAAGCGAGAAGCAGTGGGAGGATCCCGGTCCCGGTTATTTAATTTATATTTATTCGGTGTCTGGTAGGTCTTACCAATAATACTGTCGCACCCGTGGGATGGTCATGCTGAGCATATGCTGACGCAATAATTGGGCCGGCACGTTCAAAGTGATATCACGAGCTCACAGAATTCTCAGCGTGAAACGGTACTGGTACTGTGTCCCGCAGAGTGAGTGAGGATATCGGAGGCTCTTAAAAGTGCCGTATAAACGATGTAAAAAGCCAGCAACACAATCAATGCGCAAACTGTGGAGCGGTTGTTCATGGGCGGCAGTGTTCACTTACCTTATAAGAGAAATACCTGTTCCGTTGTTCCCTATAGAATTAAAAAAATATATATATACTAGTAGACTCGGCAAAAGTTGTTCTGCCCGCTACACTACCCACCGAGTCTGACTTACATGTTTCTATTAAATATTGTCATGTTTGCACAATACA
>DWCF01007473.1:0-10630 GCA_018230265.1 Delias oraia
TCGCTCGACGAACCGACAACCGATGGGGAAGAAAGGTTCTCAAGTGGCGACCGCGTACCGGAAAACGCAGAGTGGGATGTCCCGCCACGCAATGGAAAGAGGATCTCACGAAGGTTGCGGGCAACCCCTGGATCCAGATCGCTCAGGATCGTAATGGGTGGGCGTCTTAGGGGGAGGCCTATGTCCAGCAGTTGACTTGAATAGGCTGATGATGATGATGATGACTGGTTGTTTTAGTAGCTGACTTGTATTAAATTAGAAGCTTTAACAATGACAGACCTCCTATAAAGAGCCTCAATAATCCTCTATGTATCAATAATGATGTAGACGAAATTCTTCGTCCATTGTTAGAAAATATAGCTCTTTTTAACCTGAAGTACAAAATACTTTTACATAAGTATTTAGACTTTTTTAAAACTTCTATGTTGGTTGCATGTTCCTATTTTTTTTTTTCAATTCTTGTATGTACGTGCTACAAAAAGGCTGCAGCCTGCAGAGGAAAAGAATTTTTTAAAATTGTGTTCACATTTTTTCTTTATGTGAGCTAAAAATTCTACCTAGATAGCCTTAGGGTTCAATGTTGTTCATGAACATTTATTCGCTTAAACTATATTATAAAAATTTGAAGAAGTTCAAGAAATTTTTTTACGAAAACTTAGTAAATCAAATTTTTTTTAGTAAAGTTTTTTAAGAAATTTCGTTGAAATTGTGAAAGGATAAGAAAATAGTTCAACTCTTTTTTATTGTAAAATATAATTATTCTTATCAAATTAGACAAAATGATGTAATATCACAATGGCAGTGAGATTTTGCGGGTATGCTTCAAGCTACGCTTAAGCTACGAGCCACGCTCATGCTACGTTATGAAATTATGTAATGACGTTCCTCGAATAACCGCTGTATTAATAACATCTCCCCGGCTTCATCCCTTCATTTATTCACATTCAGCTGACGAAGGCTTTATAACTTAATAACGGTTAGCTGAGCTGAATTGTACGGGCATGTAACTTTGCATTTTAAAAAATGGTCTCTAATGAACTATTGTAAAATTGAGGGTTTCCTAAAATTAACAGCCTAAACCGGTATTCGCTATATTTTTTACTCTTAAATAATATATTCAATAAATGAAGCATAAATTTGAAATTTTAAAATAACATATTATTTTGACTTTCGCTGCGTATACGGCAGTTTAAAAATATTATTTCATGCAATTTACAATTACCTTTTGGGTATCGGCAGTGTTTATAAATATGCTCGCTTACTTTATCTATGCAACGGAAAATGCTGAACTGAAACTTTTGAGAGCGTCGTAGCTTAATGCTTTTCAAAGTATACCATGAAACGAGAGGCATCGGGTGCGATTTCCGGTCTGGACAATTATAAACTATTATATAACTTATGTTACTATCTTTTGAGACTCCTCTACTTTACAAAATGCGTGTGATGGAATAAATTGTGAAATTAATTAAAACCTTTTTTTAATATTTATTTTTAACAGCGAATATCGTTTTTCGTAAAAGGTGTGGCGTTGTCATTGTAAATGTTAAAAATTTCGTTCCATTTTTCTGTTCAAACCTTAACTATCATATAGCCTAGCATAGATGTAAAAATACAAAGTAGAACAACCCATTATACCGCAAACAATCCATAGACATTTGTTTTTCCTGAAAATACAAATTGTACCCTAAGTTGACGGTTAACGAACCTTCATGTTATATTTAATGTTAGCGGCTCGTATGAATTTCATTACTTCATTGATTTAAATTATTAATTGTTTTGTTTGTTTATTACTGAATGTTACACGTGAAATGTAGATTTTAATTTAAGATTCTGCGTAATAAAGTTTACTATTGCTTTATACACGATTGCTTTAAAGAAAAAACACGTAAGTTTTTCTTTGAATATAGTAATATTCAATATCTACTGAGTAAGCTTCTTTTTACAATTGGAAAATAATAAAGAAATTGCGTGCCGAAAGTCACAAGTCTGCCATTATTTTCTCATCATATCGGCGGCATTTATAATATAGCAAGTCATATCAAAGTAACAGCCAAGAAAGTACGTAGGACGTCTCGAGGCCCTATTAAAAATGGAAACATATTAGCGTCACGCATGCCGCAGTCCTTTTATAATATTTAACATACGACGAGAGTAATCTAACCTAACTTTATACCTAAAATTAATTGTTAATGCAATTCTACTTTTCCTAAATTTTTATGTGCTGATATATTTTTGAAAATACTTTCGCTAACTTTCGTTCCCAATTACTAAAAACATTAGTTGGCATCCATTAGTTAATTTAACATGAACTGTGCAATGCAGCAACTGTCAAATGCACAGTTTTCTCATTCGAAAGCGATGCCTAAAGCTTGAAGAGAAGTCTTTGTTATTGCTTTTAGGTATTCTTTCTATTACTAAGCCGAATAACATGGAATGCTTTTTCAACGAACCGAAATGAATGAAAATAGAGTGGTGTTTTTGAATTCGCCATAATGTAAGAAATATATTCATTGTGCGACACAAAGCAGGCTTTTCTCACATTCTAAAATATTTCTTTAGTAATTTTGACATTTAGTAAAAAATAAAGATTCGTGGCGAATAGCGTATTTTCAAAATATATAATAATGTTCTTAATTTTTCTATCTTAATTTAATTTGTAAAATTTAATATTAATAATATGCCTAAATTGTAACCGCAAGTCACAGAATAAAAAAAAAACCACAGATGACATACTACTTTTTCAAGTAATTTCTTTCAGTAGAAAATACTCGTGAACCTTAGGTGTGATGATAGAATGACGCTGGCTACCACACTATGCAAAAAAAGTTTTTATGTAAATGACAATTGATAATAAAGCGTAAAGAATAAAATTTGCGTGAGTGCCAGTTTCATTCTCGTACAAAAAGTATTTATGTAGCGTGATCTCGCTAATAGAACACTTCCTCTGCCCTTGATAATTCAACTCAAATTAATGAACTATGCGGATAGAATTTCCTTATAAATAAAAATAAAATAGTACACTTATCAAGCGACGCCAAATTTACTCTATGGACACTTTATCATGTCTGTGTATAATTTCAGTGTTCCGATCATTTGTCTCAAAACGATTCAATTTATTTTTATTATTATTATATTTAGCGTATAATAATGTTTTTTGTCGTAGGATAAGCATTACTTATGCATTATGGCATCGGATTCACCGGATCAGAATTTAACACAATACTTCAGTTTGTGCAACGACTTCATTCACGCAGCCAGACTACGCGAGGGAAATGTTCTTATTCACTGGTAGGTAATATATAAAACATGTGAAAGTCTGAATTCATACAAATTGCAAAACGATCGAAGGTATGCAAATTAATTTTATTTTCAATAAGCAAAAATATTAAACAGCTTATTTCATATTTGCATATTAAAATTCCATTCTCAGATGAATACTCTGTCTCGCCATGCCAAAAAGTAATTTTATCAAATATGTATAGTGTTTGCAGTCGTTAATATTTATACTGTATGCAAGCTCGTAGCAAACATAAAACTAGGAAAAAATACTTTGCGTGATAACTGCTCATCTACAAGTTATATTACATAAATTATTCTGGCATGCGACCATAACAGAAAGCCTTAAGATTTATATGCGTGCCGCAACTCTGCAATATGAATCGAATTTTACTGAATGGAATATTTCCAAAGTGTTCGCGAAAGGTTATTTTGTTACAAGGCCAACTAACTGCATCTGGAAATTATATTTAACGAACAATTGTTGTGTAACATTTTAGAGTACCCTTATGGCAATATGAGATATGGTAGTATAAAATCATTGTTAATGGTGACATATTTATAAGTTTTCATTAGCACAAATATTTGTTTGAAATACACAGCTTTACTAAAGCTTATCACCAATATTGTTGCTGTACTAACTACCTCTTTGGGACAATAATTTAATTTGATATGTATTTAGTTTGGCAGGTATGTCGCGTAGTGTGACAGTAGCAGTAGCCTATATAATGTCGGTGACACCGTTGACGTGGCGAGAGGCACTGAAAGTGGTGAGAGCTGGTCGCGCTGTCGCCAATCCCAACCTGGGATTCCAGAGGCAGTTGCAGGACTTTGAAACTTATAAGCTCGTTGAAGTACGTCCGAGTTTAATCACTATTTTAAAACCACAAGGTTAAAGAGTTACCTCAAAATCGTACCACATTGCATAACGAATCATTTCCAAATTAACGATCAATGCTTACAATAGAATTCGTGCTACTCAAACGTGATTGCTCATTCATTTGGGAGCAGCCAAACAATCATTAAACTAATTAATTGTTTGTGTTCGGTAGGTAATGATTGCTTAATCCAATTAGCGATATTAACATTTTTAAGGATACAAATCTATGTTCTATGTTAAAAGTATGTTGTTTGAGTAACATATGTATTTTCTCATACAGTGACGGAAGGCGAATAACAATTATTCGTGAATTTATTTTTACAAGTCAACAATTTTTTAAGCTGTGAAGACAGGCCGTATTATAGACGATTTTTTTTAAAATCGCCTTTTTAAAAATAATACCATTCTCCAGGAAAGAAGGCGATTAAAAGAACGTTACCCGTCCCTAGCACTTGCTGACCGAGATCTGGCAGAATGCCGCGTGATGCTTGATTCGTACCAAACAATGCTTAGCCAGAGAACGATCTGTGAGGGCAAATGCGCCATGGGCCGACAGTGCCCAACAGGTCGGTAAGATCCATTTTATCATTCTAATTTTTAAAAAAATTGGTGTGGTTTTAACCACGCAAAATAGGCGTAATAATGACGTCGAGTTGCAAGAAACCAGACCGTCTTACAAAAAGAGTAGATTAAAACAAATACTCTAATAATACCAGATTTATTTTGACTCAAATAGGTTTTTTTATTCAAGTAAAAATATCTTCAAAGCCAATTAAAAAAATATATTAAAAAAACTATTCAAGGATTTAAGTTATAGTTTATATTTGACGGATGCATGTATTTAGTTGTTTTGCAATTCATTTAAGATATCACCTATGCTCCTGAAGTAAATGTTGTTTCTGTCATTCCTATAGAACATCATTTAACTGTTTTTTAAATTATATTTTCTAATTATCTAATACAATATCAATATACATATTGTTTTAATATAAAAAACGCCAGAATGGTTACGCAATATTATGTGTATGTTTTGCACAGGTGTATGTAGAACAGGGTCGAAGAGGCAGTCCCGGCCGCGTCGTCCGTCCACCGCTGTTACCGAATCGCCGGGGCTGAAACGTTCGCCCTCCACTTTATCGACGGCGTCAACAACTTCCGGATACCGTCCACGGTCCTCGCCCGCTGGTCTCTATAGTTATACAGGCAGTAAGTCACTACCTTTCATCATTATAATCATCATTTCAGCAGTAGGACGTCCACTGCTGGACATAGGCCTTCCCTTTGGACCTCCATGGATACCTGTCGGAGGCGACCAGCATCCAGCGTCTTCCGACGACCTTTATAAAGTTGTCTGTCCACCTTGTGGGTGGATGTCCTTCCGTTTAGTAAAAAAATTCTAAAGGCTCGTAACGAGTTTTATAAGCCTAGCGAGAGGTTGTATCGTCGCTCCGAACAATAAATTTAATTTATAATTTATTCGGTCCTTGGAAGGGCTTGACAGTGGCTGGGTGAGTGTCTTAATACTGTCGCACACGTGCGAGAGCCTTATTGACGCACTAGTTGGGCCGGCTCGTCAGAAGTGATACCAAGGGCTCACAGAATACTCACCGTGAAATGGTACTTGTACTGTGTTTCGCTGAGTGAGTGAGAATATCGATGTCCCTTGAAATCATGTCGTTTAAGCAGTTTAAAAAATACGAAAAAACAAAAGTGTGGCTAGTGTGCATGCTAAAAATCAGATAAAAATTTGATTTCAGAGAGTTCAGATGCAAAAAGAGGTCAATTACACACAAAATGTTGCCATGTACTCGATGAACTCTTAAAAATGAATCCCGGGTTGGGATTTTTCTTGATTGCAGTCCCATCACGACCCAGTCGGTCTACCTCGGGTCTCAGCGTTACACGTATCACGGACCCGGTGGGCGGTGGCACGGCCATGGCTGTCGGGGGCACGGAGTATTCCAGACGTAGAGCTGCATCTGCACCTGCAACACCTGCTTTATCACCTGCTTCGTCACCACCCGGTTCACCGCATAGGAGTACGCATAGGTACAATTTCATACAGTCGATCGGTCACCACTAAAGAGGCATTCCGTTTTTCATATCTTTATTTGCCTTATTTGCGTCTCTGATTTATTCTATATTATTTTTTCATAAACTTTTAATATTCTGGTTACGTTTTCAATTTCAATAGACGTGGATGTGCGTGGACTATACCTACACTGCAATGGGATCCAGATTCCATGTGATCTTCATTTGAACTCATTAGCAATTATCATACAGGTTATTTTAATTTTTTACTATTATTTGTTTATTTAAAATGGTTTAAGCATATTTTATACTTCCTAGAAGTATTGGCTGTATACTGGAGCTAATAAATACTCACGACTCGAGCATAGACACAAATTTGTCTTTGGTCTACGGTTCGTGGTCAGCCTTAGCTATATTAGCTATACATAATAATGTATTTTAATAATCTGTTGATCTTTCGGATTATCCTATTTGGTATGTGCACGTTTTTAGCCCGTTATCCACTTATTGAAAGTCCGGAAACAGCCGTCCATCTAAGAGGCTTATGCACATCAGAACAGAGAAAAGTGCATTCATAAACAGATTAAAGATTATCTCTTTGATACTATTTTCCGTAGCTGTGTTCATAGATTTGAACATCTTCGACTCTCTCTTTTTATTATGCCTAGATTGTGAAAATTGAGGCATGTTTTACTAAGTTTAAATATAATATTCGTAAGAAATATGTGTGTGTTTATAATTTATAAAAAATGGTGTGTTTTTTGCATGTTTATAATATTCTTAGTATAAAAAAGGAGATTGAGTTACTTTTATAATTCCGTTCTTGACATAAAAACACAAATTAGATAGAAAATATTATCTTTCGTGTAATGCAAAGTCAACAGAAATAAATTCATCTTGATGTCGCTCGCCATACGCCTAACAGATTGAAGTTTTCCTCAGTTGTTATGACAGCCTTATTCGTTTTATTCAGGTCAATATTTTCTGCTTTGATGCGTATTGCACTTAGATTGAGTTTTCTTAATTCAGATTATATTTTTTATAATCTATTTTATTGTTTTACATCTTGGAATTTTGTTTTTATTTTATAATTAATAGAAAGCTAATGCGTGGGAGTATGACTCTAGTTTCAGCATTGCCTGTATTTGATTTATTTGTTTGTTATTATCTATGTTCTTAATATTTCAGATCTCGGGCACTGCAAAGGTGTTCCTAGCACTGCACTATCCAAGTATTTATCCGGCCATAATCTAGTAACTCTTAGGGAAATTAGCACAGAATTCGATAGCGTGTGGAACTAAATATTACGCCCTAAAATGTAATGTTTGGCGGTATGCCAAACTATCCAATCGGCGAATTGAAGAATGACCCAAATACCACCTGGGTTAAATTCTTAGTTAATATTTACAAAGAAGAAATAACGATTTGAATAATTGCATTACGTTGAAGGGAAACGTATATTGTCTTATATAAAATGAAGTTGTTGTATTGATATAGTATTTCGGATATTATTATGAACTAAGTTTGAATTATAACTGCCTAAATTCTAATATCGTGTTACACACAAATAGGAATTTATGACAACAACGTCACGCTTATTCCTTGACACCCACTAATGTTACGAAATTTTTATGGTGTCTTGTATCTTACTAAATGGCATGTTCAATCGTATTGTAGACATTAAGGAAACCTACGAAACGATTCAAAAATTAATTTTATATGTGTTTGAGGAAAAGAGTATCGAAGGCGTTAGGCCAAAAGGTATTCCGTTTATTTTTAACATGAGAAACGATAATTGGTATATTCTAAGCCAATATAAATTATTTCCACGCCAATATGAAAAAAGAACATTTTTATTATAACGACATAGATCAGTTAATTGTGTTTTTGTCTAAGGAACAGTCGTTTTAATGCAATTCGGTTTTCCAAAATTCGTATGAAAATAACAACCTGTTACGTTTTTCATAAAAATTGTGTCAACATCATCCAACGATACTTTGTTATGTATATCTAAATCGTGCTAATGCTTAGTTCGACTTTGATCTATTGAGAAATATATTTTCTTATAAGGTCTTAAATAAAACACGAGCAACAAATATTGTAAATAAATGCTTTATTCAAAGCTAACGACAAATGCTTAGAGGTAGAAGAACTAGAAGAACGGTATACTACTAAGGCTAGTGATTCCTTCGAGTAGGTGAAAAGACGAAGAATACGCTGCAATTTGTTCCTAATTCACTTTCGTAATATGACATTACTTTTATGGTCCGTAAATATTTGAGCACTTTATATAATAGAGTAATTTCAAATATATTGCCTATACCTTAGCTTTGACGGAATGGATAGAATATATATTAAATTCATTTTTATATTCAAAAACATGTTACCGTATGTCGGTACGCCATATTCCTTTTTCCTATCTCGTAGATCTTTATTAATTAGATTGTAAATACGTACCGTTTAACACTTCTTTCAACTTCCATATTTTAAACTATTTGAGGTTAGCTAAACAAGTATTACAAATCTTTCACGTTATTTTTGTACTATCGACTTAATCTTCTATACTCAATACTTATCTCTTTGCTCAAAATAATCAAACTTGTCTATAGAAGACATGCAGATATTTCTGGTACTATATGTGTCGCAGTAATCTGGTAAATAACCCGCTACTTGATCGATTGATTAGTAATGAAAAGGACTAATGAACTAAATGTCGTCATTCAATGAGCTAGTCATTCGATCAAATAGCGGACCCAACCAGGTGACTGCGACATGGATTATAAGCCAATCTAAATTATTAGAATTATAAACAAAAATCACGCTGAATAAGAAGCAATTGAAGCGGAATTAGTTTCATTGGTACAAAAAAATACAAACTATTCTAGTCCATCAAGAAATACTATTTAAAGTTTCACATTTTAAAATTTGATGCCTTTTAATACAAGTACACTTGGTTATACAAAGGTGACTGATCACTTGTGAAGTTGTGACAAAAATAAGTTGTGAAGTTTTGCATATCTCTTTTCTCTCTTAGTAGTGTAGCCTAGCTAACATAAGTACTTACGGTGATTTAGATGCCTTTTTATTACGTGCAAAAAGCGCACACACACTTTGTGGTTTAAAAAACTGTCGCGATTCGGTGTAGATTATTTTTTTAAGCTAGTATAGATTAAGGTTGTAACTAAAGCCTCATTATTTCGTCAACGAAATTTTCAAATATAACTTAAGGCTCTCATGGTTATGTTACATTTCGCGTTGATCAATATTCCTAAGAGGAATCAAGAATGCATTAGTCATTGTGTATTGTTCACTAATAAATACCGGAGGTTTTCGTCTAGCACAGTGTAAGCGAAAATATATCGGATTTTAATGAAATGAAGCAAATTTTGCTCGATTTGAGTCTTAATATGCAGTTTATCATAAAAGAGCGTATGTGTTTTTTGAAAACAAACATTAAAAAACTTAAATATATTAATTGAATCTAATTTGGGGAAGTATAAATTCATTTTACCACAGCACAATTTAAATAGTCACCCCAAAATCTGTTATTGATAGATGTTCGTGTTTTTAACAATCAATCCATACCATGGTTACAATCTTATTGCTATTAAATATTAATCCGTAGCTTTACTCCTTATCATTAAACCTAGATCGCTATGTCGCTTTCATATTGCAAAAAAGTATCTGCTTTACAAATTTCCAAACTACTCATAACATTCTTTATTAGGTTAGTGCGAAGACGAGGTAACAGGAACTACGGTCATATTTTCTTTGAGTTAGAATATCTATTCTATTGTTTAAATTTATGTTTTTGTGTCATGGTATAGATATACTCTAATGAGTTCCAGAGAAAAGATGTACAGCTTGATAAGAAAATCCACGAAAGCATATTTAACTTTCATAATTAATAGGACAAAACAACATTTGCCGGTATTGTTCTATAAAAGGATAGATTAAACTATCTAATTAGTAATAAGTCCAATATGTACCTGTTCTGGAATCTGGATGAACAGTAAACTTAGCCAACGACTTTCGCACTCTCCTAAAAGAAACTGCGTATCAATTACAACAAAGTAAATGTGTGTACAAGCAATAATCATATTAGAACACTATTTTTGTCCATTTTGTAAAATATACACAGATAATGTTATGTTACATCATTGTAACATTGTTAATACATATTATTCATAAGACATCGAGGATATATTTTATTATTTGTTACAATCATTCACAAGCAAAATCACGTGTAGGTATTTAAAAAAATTTCCAAAATATGGCAATTGTATATATTTTTAATAAAAAACCGTTTCATAACTTAGATGTATTTTATTTAACCATCCCAATATATTTCACTAGATGACAAGTAATCTGTCTTTTTAAACACAAAGGATATTGGTTAAAGGTTAGACTTTACCATAAAGACCACGCAATTTCTTGTATTCA
>DWCF01007474.1:0-10630 GCA_018230265.1 Delias oraia
AAACTATCATCAGCCCTTAGTTTTTGATTAATTTCCGTGAAAAGATTCTGCTTTTAGTTGCCTATATAATAATTTCAACTATAAGTTTCTTGTTACTTCAGCTTTGAAAAGCCACTAGCCGAGTTTAATTTTAGTAATGACTATGAATTAACGTTCATGAATGTCGCTTTTCAACCAAAAATTTGTTTATAAAATCATGTCTAGCTTTGTTGTTTTGATATTAACTTTAATAATTTATTTTCCTGGTGACAGTTATTTTACAAGCTTGATAACAGATGGCTAAACTCATATATGTAGTCTAATGTTTTAATCAAAGCAAAGACTTATTATATAAACTCTAATTATATTATTTATTATATAAAATTATAACATAAATAAAGCAATCTTCGTTTTACTTTTTTGGCTTCTGTGACTTGGAATCACAAAACAATCTTTAAGGATAAGAAATACGTACCATAGGTTAAAAATAGTTTGGATCCACAGATTACTACTAATGTATAATTTTTTTATGGAAACGGTGGCAAACGAGCAGGAGGCTCACTTAGTGTAAGCGATCCTCCGCCCATGGCACCCCCGGTCCTTGCAGAGCCACTGGAGTAATTCCGACCTTTAAGGAATATGTACTCTCTTTTCTTGAGGTCCTTATGTCGTATTGGTTTGGGAGTTCCAGGCAGCTGAAGCCACAAATTGATAAAGCGGCAGAGTATTGCCTATGTTAATCCAATTACATAAATGCCACACAAAATAAAACTTTAGCACATTGAATATATTTCTGAAAAGTCTGCTAACATTGCGTATAAAAACCGCCCTACAAAGCAACATTTAAAGCAAATGACCTTGTATCGCGCCGCATAGTGTTGTATCTATATACATATAGTGTCTGTCTGTCTCATATGTACTAAGTGAAAAGAAAAGCTCCGGCCTAGTCTTGCATCAATGGATGACATTGAGGCTGTATTCTTTGCTTTATATATTAACTTTCCAGTTTGGTTATGTCATGAAAACTGTGAATAAATAAAGATATTAACATTTATTACCAAACAAAAATTCGTTAGCAAAAAGTAAATATTTTATTCGAAAAAACTTAATAAGAACGCCACATATACTCCGCCGATTAAATTATATTTAGCAATTATATATTGGAGAAAAATATTTAATATGTGCATAATAATAATAATATATATATATATATAATAGTATATATAAAAAGTATTATATAGGTATTTATAATCCTTATTATATATACCTATATAATCCTTTTTATATATTATATCTATAGGATCGTAGTGCGATGAGTACAGATGCATAGTAACACGGTTTCATTATCTTCTCTGTCTCTTTCTCCCCCGTGTCATAGCACAGCCTTCCGATTTCATATAATTCGATCCCCTTTCAGATAGGGCTGTCTGTAATTTTAATTCGAATGCAGCTTTATGTTAAATTAACTAATAATAATTAAATACAGAGACTGGGCAACAATTTAGTTCTTTCTCAAAACCCCTAGTAATTTTTGGAAAAATTACAAAAACAAAGTACTACTTTTTTTATTGTTTAGCGGACAACGGAGCAGGTGGGGGTAACACCACCGCCGATGGACAACCGAGTCATATTCCACGCCTTGGTTGTGTTGACGACTTTTTATACCTCTTAAGCCACATTTTTAGGGCCTCCGATATGGTCGCACACTCAACGAAACATAATAAAATCTCAAGTAGGAATACCGTTTCAAGTACAACTACCATTTCACGCTGAGTATTATGTGAGAACGTGGTATCACTTCCGACGGGCCGGTCCAATTGGTCTACCACGGGTGTGTAGTTCTAAGGTTTCTGTCTGTCTTTATAGTAACAATGAACAGTAATAAAAAGTTTTATGTTACAGCCCTATTTGTATTTTAAACTGAAATTCGCGCCCCAAAGAGGGAAAAGTGGTCCCCTCATATGGAATCATAGAATCATATCAAACTTTGATATGGTTTAAATTAAGATATCTAATGTCTTATCTATACCGGCATTTAGCAAACTTTTTGTATTTAAAAAAATGTATATTTTAATCACATCTATGTATTATGTATATTAGCAATGAAAACAAAATCTGTCGCTTGCGTGAATATGTATGTGTACCCAAATATTTGTCTTACTCTAACTTATAATACTATAAATAAATTTATAAGACAATCATAATATTCCAAGGCGC
The DNA here is from genome assembly GCA_018230265.1 of Delias oraia. NCBI lineage: Eukaryota > Metazoa > Arthropoda > Insecta > Lepidoptera > Pieridae > Delias > Delias oraia. Next base: position 2,197 of record DWCF01007474.1, read on the forward strand.
ACCAATGAACGACCAAGACCAGTCTGCCTCGGTACACACTTTGCACAACTCTGATATAGAGGATACAATAATACGATGTATTTCTATAACATCAAATCGACAAATCAACGATAATTCTATCAAATTTGAATTTTTACATTATAACCCATATTATTAAAAACAACTAAGCTTGCTTTATTGATGTATATTTTCAAAGTATTTTAATTCCCTTTTTTTGCTTTAGCGGACAACCCAGCAGCTGGGTCTTCTGTATGGTAATACCGCCGCTCATGGACAATCGCGCCACAGTCCGCGGATTGGTTGTGTTGCCGGATTTTTACAACAATTAAGATATCCTCACTCACTTAGCGAAACAGGAGAAGCATCGTTTAAGTACAACTACCATTTCGCATTGAATATTCTCTGAATCCGTGATATTTTGGACGAGCCGGCACAATTAGTACGTCCGCATATGCTTCGGCATAGCTCTCTCACTCCTTTTTTTGAAAGAAAATAGAAGCATTTGAAATAATATTCTAATTAGTTCTTGTATGCGAATATTAACTATAATCAATATAGACACTGCAAGAGGTGACTCGAATTGTATATCTTAAAATAATAATATTTCCATACAAAAAGTTTCGCTTAATTTATAGTCAGACCGATGTTTTTAATAAACTTGGAAACAATGGAAGTCTTTAGAAAGCCTAGGTGGACAGATAATGTATTCATAAATAGTTGTTTCAAAAGTAATGTAGTATCAACTTAGGTTAGTAAGTAAAGTCTTAATACTTAGGAATTTAAATACATTCACCTGTGGGAGAGCCATGATGAAATATATGCTGACGCACAAATTTTACCGGCTCGTCCGAAGTGATACCACGGGCTCACTGAATACTCAGCGTGAAATGAACAAAGTACTGTGTTTCGCATTGTGAAGTTATTGGCCATTAAAAGTGTCACTTATGTAAAATCCGGCAACAACCAATGCACGGACTGTGGCGCGGTTGTCCATGGGCGGCGGTGTTCTCTTATCATATAGGAGACCCACCTGCTCCGATACCCGCTATACTAATATAAATATATTACCAATAAAATGAAGTTTTAAATTTGTTGTTTTTTTCTTGGAAACGGTGGCAAGCGAGCATGAGACTCATTTAGAATAAGCGGTCCTCCGCCCATGGACAGCCCCAACCCTTCATCATTATTCAACTCACACTCAATCAGTTCATAAACTCACAATAGTTTAGAATAAATCTAAATAATTAACTCTATGAATATCGTCAAGAAATACCTTTATTATAATATTAACTAAGTATAAAATTTTATGTAATAGGAAAATTATAATTAATTTCAGTTAAATACTTGTACAAAACTACTTTTGTAGGAAAACCTTGAAGTGCTGACGGTTTGAACTAAGCCTATTAATTTTGGAAAGCTTGAAAGTAAGACCAATAGACGATCATTGATATTTTGAAGTGGCAAGCGAATTTTGGCCATGATATTAAATTCATACGTAAATTATAGTAATTTTTATTTATTCCTTTGTTAGTACGTATTTCCGTAGAAGTATTGATAAAAATTAAAAAGTAACATGTTGTAAGAAAATATGACAGGTATAATTATGTTTACATCAGCTCTTCCTTGTTTGGATTTTAGGCAGTTAGACGATAGTTATGTAATAAAAGGGACGTGTAGCGCCAGCAGACAAATTCAGACACTTATATTTCCACATTTTATGTGGTATAGCTGACAACAGAGCAGGTGGGTCTCATATATGGTAAGTGAACACCACTGCCCATGAACAACCGCGTCACAGTCTGCGTATTGGTTGTGATGTCGGCTTTTTACGCCGTTTTAGTGGCCTTTTTAGGGCCTCCGATATCCTCATTCACACATCGAAACCGTACAGAACTACCATTTTCATGTATAGTATGCTTCAGCATGGCTCTCCCACGGGTGCGACAGTATTAAGACACTCGACCGGCCACTGTCAAGCCCTACACACGTAGGCTTAGATATCAAAAATATTCTATTTATTAGAACTAGGCAATTTTATATACAAAACACAACATATTTAAATTTCGCTTTTCTGTGGCATTATTTTATAAATGTAAATTATAAGAATTAATATATAATTTTTAAGCATTTTAAGAGATATATTAGATATATAAATAAAATATTTACCACCATATGTATATATTACCAGATATACATATATACATTACCATAATATGGCGATCACCAACCCGCCTGCCAAGCGTGATGATTAAGGCATAATAACCCCCCATTTTGGAGGAGTCCAGCAGTGGACTTCAATAGGCTGATGAAGATGAAATAAAATAAGAATTGTTATAAGTATGGTGTTTATATTGTAATAGAATGACTATAAATTTGAGAAGTAGTTTTTAGCAACAATTTCAAGAAATATTTTATAAATATTGAAAAAACTCGTTGAATACAACTTGTTAAGTAAGGTAATAGATTTAAAAGTAGACAGTAGTTCCGAGAACTAGTTCTACCACTTTATAATTGATATTTTATTGATCTTTGACATTTTTTATATTCTCAACTAATAAACTCAACATCATCAGCATTATTTTTTTTATAGCTATTTACTACAGTTTTTGAATTAAAACAACTCTAATATTCCATAAACAAAAGCAATTATATCAGTACAAAATAGCTAGATCTTATTAATTGAAACTTTCCCAAATGTGGATCAAGGCCAGTTTTTTTGCGCTCCGTACTTAGATAGGACTAGGACCCTACATAAATTTGATTATATATGCTTTTTCGTCATTGCCGAACGATCGAAGCCGTTTGAAAGGGATGCACTAATTGAGTGAAAGAGAGAGGGAAGACGTGACGTCGCGCATGCGTAGGCACGTGTCCACAAAAGGTACCCGGCACAGAGGTGGTCAGCTTGTGGAGATATATCTCGAGATATGGCTTATTAGGTACTACAAAAAAAACTCATCTGTTTGTGTTACACATAAGCAATAAGCAATAAGAAGTTATTAAACGACTTATTAAAAATTTTGGTATTTTATTTGATTAATTTTTATTTATCCAAGATTGAAAAAAATGTTTGTGTCTTTTAATGTTCTTTAGATAGTACCTTTGTCTTTATAAAATGTTAAATAGTTACATGAATGAAAATATACAACCTAAATACATTATACCTAAAAAAAATTGCTTTTAGTGATAAGGCCGCATATTTTACTTCTTTTTTTATAATTTTCAATCTATGTAAATTTTTCTTTGTTGTGTAATAAAGTGTCTTTATTATTAATATTACATTTAAACTATTTAATGAGATGCATATTTCTGAACGGCACTTTTAGATGTGGTTATGCGCACCACATGTTTTAAAATCTTGTCCACGCGCACAGTACCAGCAAAATATCGTAAGATCAATACACGGAAGCGATGTGCGTGTGTGTACGACTGCGCGTCGTAGCGCTACGGCTCGTAGGCCTCACAGTGGCTAAGAGCGAGCGGCCGCCGCGTCCGCGGTCTCGATCCCAAATATAGGACACTGTGTCAATGTGTCCCTAGAACAAAACAAACGCGCTCACAGCGCTAATGTGACACTTAGTGCCTCAAGAAACAAACACTGCCAATACCAAGCTACGCACAAAATTATCAAAATTAAGGCTATTGACCCCTGACCTAGTTACGCTGCAACTGCGCGCACTGCAGCCACCAAGGACGTGATAACTGTGTTCATTAGTTTATCTGTGTAATTTAGTATCTAAAAGACTGAATGCGATGGCCGGGAATAACGTAGAGGGGCAGCTGACCCACGTGATACAGCACCATGTCGCGCCGAGCTCCGACGCTCAGGTCAGCGTGCACCAGGTGCCGGCGGCTGGCGGCAAGCGCCACCAGATCATCATCGACATCAAGCAAGACATTGACATGGACGAACTGTCCACGCGCTCCCTCGCCGAGAGCGTCATGGAGACCCTGGGCGCGCGCTCCGCCGCCGTCTATATCGACAACTCGCACGCGCACGACTCCGATATGGAGTCCCTCACCACAGTCAACGTGATCGTCGCCAACGACTTAGCCCAGACGCTCAGCCCCAAGCGGGACGCCGACGGGGAGAGCCCACCTCCGGAGAGCGCTGCTGTCCTGCCCGGGAACCGGATCGCCGTGGACCGAATTGTCGAAATGACCGCTACGTCCAACGAGACCGCCTCAACCAGCATGTCCATTACAACGGCCGCTTCAACCACAGCGTCAGGTAAACTGCATTGATTATATCATTAATATTTAGATAGTTTAAACATGCGCCCCGTTGACATATAAAGTTGTAATAGCAATGGAAAAATACGATTCTCTTTATAATTTTGATTTAGCTTGAATTTGTTTTGTATACCTGAAAAGCAAAGCTTGGAATACTTAAGTCACTGATTTTGAACAGACGTAAGCTAAGTCGAAACAACGATAAATGAATCGAACAATTCAACAATAAATGTTTATTTATCGTTGAATAAATAAAAAACATCACATACGCAAAATTTAAATTCTAAATTAAGATTTTGTACTTAACTCAGATAATATGATCATAGGTATATCTGATATATTTTTTATTATTTTCCTCGTAGATTCTCAATTGTTGACATATGTCTGTAACATGGTTATTGTTTAATCTTTCAAATAGAAAATATTAACACATTAATACGAAGTTCACTGGTTAAATAGTAATGATAACTATGTGTTTTTTATATGCATATGTAATAAGATCTTTTTTTCAAGACGTTCTTAAAAAATTGCAAACCCTTAATCAATCTATATAGAATCATAATTATAACGTTCCATTGGAAGGCTTTTGGGTAAGTATAAAGTCAGCCTCCATTAGTCTGTAAAAATAACTAACCTAGATCGTCCGTTTCCTGAAATAATTAATCAATACATAGGGCATTTCTCAGTCTATAAAACTTTAAATTATCCTAACAAATGGTTGATATATTATATATTAATTAGTTACAGGTGTTTATACTTGTCAAAAACCGATGTAATAATAAAAATGTAGTAATAACCGGAAATGGTGCAAAATAAATCATGTGTTTTGTCGCCACCTGCTGGCGAGAAGTGAAACTATTTTAAAGTAATGTTCTTATACTACTGGATAAAAAATTGGTCATAATTATTTTAGAAAGAAATATTAAACTTACAAACACTACTTAAATATAATAATGGCTGAATAATGTTATGAACGTTACGAAATAATGTTGACTAACAATTTAGAGGACTTAATTTTATATACTGTTGTTATCATAAGTTAATGAATACTTATGTGTTGATTACATTATTGTATAATATTCGTCTTTACAGATAGTTAAAGTGCTCTTATCATTGACCCATATAGAAAGTACTTTATTTAAAAAAATATTGTTTAACGCCATCTGTTATGCAGTAGCGACAACAGTTTTAATATACCGTTTTGGACCGCTAGTGACACAGTTTTAGGTCAGCTGATGTTGATACCTCATACTTTTATGTGTGTTCAGATCCGGGATGCTGCAGTTAGAAACCTGTTTTTAGCATTTATATTTGATTAATGCCCATCGATCGTTCAAGTTTTACATGTCTGAGTTATTAAGTATTTTAACACATATAAAATTTTTAGTACTTATCAAAGAACTTTATACTTCGTTTAATTTTACTTTAGCTACAGTAACTTTCTATTTATGGATGCAAAATTAATTGGAACCAACGAAATGCAATAATAATCATGTACAATTTTAAGTAATAATTAATATTAATTAAATATAAACAATTGATATTTTTCAATTTTAGCAACAAGTGTGTTTTAGAAATAAACTTTGTATAGTAGTAATGTAAAAGGATTGTTTTTGTAACATCCATCCATTCGTAGATACGAAATTTCCGTTGTGTGCCCATTAGAATGCTCTAGTGTTCTGAGGCTTGCTGAATTGCTGAGAAAGCATTAGAGGTAAATTAATTTCTCACCTAGTCTATGAGAATAAATGGATTCATGGACATTTTGCTGCCAACCTTATGAGAATCGTCCTCAGTGAGACGCTGACCTATCTTTTCATTCATGAAAGCACTTTTACTCAAAACGTTTCTCTACTAAAGTCATATCTTAAAAGATTTTATATATTTTGTAATATAATATTTGTTTTCATATAAAGAGAAAAAATCATATAAATTTTTTTATAATTTTTTATTGATTGAAATGAATTATCTTTACTAAAAATTTATATGAAACTCCGTACCGATTAAGACTTCCCTTAAATTGTACATTTGGTATGCACTATTTGACTCCAGTTAATTAAGAATGTGTTTAAAGATATTTTTTGTTATAAGTCAAGGTTTTTATGTCCAGTTCGATGTTTGTAAGGTTCTCATGATTATATTGTCGTGATGTTAACAATAAAATGAACTTCAATTTCCTTGAAAACATATGGCATATTGAATTTCAGTTTTGTAGCTAATAAAGGAAACGTGAGTGTTCAGTGGACAATTTAGAGATATTTTCTGTAATATTGTTTCATTATTGGGCAATTGGTACTATATTTAGTTCGAAAATATTCAGACTTATTCTAATTTTGCATTTACTATCGCGAATCTTTTATTTCAATCTTATCCTAGAGCGCGATTGGCTATGGGCGGCGGTATTCTCTTACCATATAGGAGACCCATCAACTCTGTTTTCCGTTATACCATATTTTTTAAAAATAAACCTTACCTTAGCTGAATCTTAGCTTAATCTTATAAAACAGGTATTTTCAATGATATTAATAATCAATTTATAATATATAAATAATAGCAAAAATAGCACTTAAAAATGGATCTAAATCATCATCTTAAGATTATATAATCATCATATTAAGAGTGTGCTTATTTCTTAAATACATTAATTTAACACTGACTAGATCTTATGGCAACTGTCACGTTAGTATATGATCTAGCACTTGTATAAAAGGAATACACCTAGAATTACATTTAATTAGAGATTTGTATAATAAAACTGATTAAGGTTTTTTATAAACATTGGAGCTTAGCATTAATATATATTGATTTTAAAAGATGCAAAAAAGTATATCAGGGTAACGTAGCAGTGACACGCGTAGATCATCTACGGAAGCGCTACGAATAACATTTTTTTAAACAATGATGAGTACAACATGTACATTGCTTGTAATAAAGGTTATTTTTGAGGTTGTAATGTTTAAATCGCAAAAATATGCAGAATCCACTCCCAATGGATACATATTAATAACTTCATTTGATGTAATTTTATCTATATATTTATATTTTATTTTGATAGAAAGTACATAATTTTGTGCTTATTAGCAAACTTATGTTGCTATAGGAATTAATTAAAATATCTGCGAAAATTGGATTCCTTAAATTTATATTTTTTGAATTATTTATAACGTTTCATCAGTAAAGGCTAATCTTAAATTAACATTTATTTCTGTTTGTGAAATATGATATATGAAAAAATACTGAATTAATATCTATAAAATTAAATAAATAAGAAAATGACTGATAAATATTTGAATTTATCTCTAAAATTGAATCTCAAGACATAAACACTATACCATAATGAAATGAAACAATATTTATGCACTTCTATTATACAGATCTTAGATCAAATACTATGCAAATAGTTTGTAAAAGCATCGAAATAAATAAATATTATAAATAAATATTATTATATATTTTTTATTATTATACCCTTAAAATATATCAGCCGTTATTTGCCGTAACTAATCAATATTAGTCTTCTTGGCAGCATACGGGACAACACTGCCAAGTTTTAGAGCGAAATACACTAAAAAACTAAAACTACATAAAAGTATGCATTTTACTATAATTTATCACATTTAGTGGTTTTCCTTAAGCGGTTGCGTTGGAAATTTGCCCTAGGTCCTAACTCATAATATTATAGAACTAAATAAATGTTGTGAAGGTTCAATTTTTTTATGGTATAATGGACAACGGAGCAGGTGGGTCTTCTATAAGGTAAGATAACACCTTTGCCCATGGATAATTGCCTAGTAGTTTTACATTGCAAAAGCGCATTGGTTGTGTTGCCGGCTTTTCACGCCATTTAAGCGGTATATAAGGGTAAGCGGTATATAATTCCGATATCCTCACTCACTCAGTAAAACACAGTACAAGCACCGTTTCGTATACAACTACCATTTCACGCTTAGTATTCTGTGAGCATGTGGGATCATTTCGGACGAGCCAGCCCAATTTGTGCGTTATTACAAGCTTCATCACGGCTCTCCCACGGGGGTAATAGTATCAAGACACTCACCAGGCCACTGTCAAGCTCTTCCATAGATTAAATTAATTATAAATTGACTTATAATTATCCTGACCGGGATTCGAACCCGATAGCTATGAAATTTTAAGATCACTCCCTGTATGGTGCAAATCTGAATGTAAAACCAATATTCGT
>DWCF01007475.1:0-10630 GCA_018230265.1 Delias oraia
TTTAACAAAATCTTTGACAATATTATTTCTGTTCAATAAATATTCAGACACAGTTCATTTAATAATTATTTTATTAAATAAAGTTAAACTTGCAAGTTTAACTTTAATACGTTGTATTGTTTCTTGTTCTGTGCTGTTATGTGTTCTGTGTTTTGTCAATTGTCATTGTTTCCTTTTTAATTTATGTGTATTGTAATAAAATGGTATACGTATAAATGTATTAAATGTTGTTTCTCCATTCGTTATAGAGCAACACAATTTTTGTTTTTTATTTTATAATTATTAAAGTTTTTAAAACCTAAATACATTATATATATATTTGTAATTGGATAAATTTGTCCGTAGGTATGGGCGGCAGTGAGGCCTGCGCCTGCGTTCCTGTACCACCTCGGCCACTGGCTGCGCCTGAACCCGATCAACTTTATGACCATCACTCCTCAGAGGAAGAATTAGAGGTATACAATGTTTCTTCAACTCTTGAGCATTCCTATTTGATTTGTGTTTGTACTCAGATTGGCTTTTGTCTTTTAACATCGGTATTTACTGACCAAAATATATTTTATGGGTCTATTTGGTCTGAAAATGCCTCAGAATGTTTTTATTTTATTTTGTCTGATATATTTCTACAATATACTAAAAATATCATGTTAAAAAAATCACTTACGCTACAGTTATACATTAAAGTCGGAGTATGTATATAAAATAAAATGTTATGTGCAGTTAATGTTGTTTAACCTTCACATTGAGTTGACCTTGATTATATCTAGATCTAAATTTAAACAGTAAATCGCGCGCATGTTTTAGAATGTGATTTTTTAAAGAACATCCATATATTGGTCTTTATCTATCTTTATCTATTTTTATCTATTGCAATAGGAATTATGAAATGTATAACACATTGAATGATGTTACGTATTTTTTAATATTAGGTTTTTACATATGGAATTGGCGTTTTGTCATATTGGCTACTTTCATATCTTTGGTTAAGAATTCCAATTTAAATTTCATACATCTATTTATTTAAGTAGTTGTATGACGAAAGCCGTAATTCATTTGTTCTTCTTTGCGTCACTCATTTAACAAAATGGAAAACTTGAAACGTTGCGCTGTCTACGAGCAACAGGGCTGCAGAAACGGCTCGAAGGGTTTATAATATGTATGGCTTGGGTGTGGCACAACCACAGCGATTTTGGTTTCGAAGTTTTGACCTATAGAACAAGTCCCGAAGGTGACCAGAGACCAAAGTTTACAATGAAGAATTGAACAATTTTGGAAGTGAATCCATCTCAACTCTACATCCGAGTGAGTTGACGGTGGCGATGTTAGGGATAAAAATATTTTCATCCATTTGAAGACAATGGGATAAGTGAAAATCTTGAAATATATACCATAAAAACTAATTTATTATATGAAGATTTATTATGTACATACTTACTTTGACTTTGCTTGTGGACAATATTAAATTAATGCAGTTATATATGTGATAAATATAGTTATATTATCCAACAATGACGTTTTGTAATCGTAAACAAGGGCACGTTCTCAAGGAAATTATCACGTTATTTTTAATGAAAAGGCTATTTTTTATCGTAGATACATGCGTACGACATGCTGTCTTGCTTTCTGGGCGTGTATGTGTCATTTTAGTATGTGCATAACATATCTCTGGAGCTTTTATGCATTCTTTGTAGTTCGCTAAGCGCTTAGAAGAGCTTTTAACATATTGGCTCCGTGTGTCCCGCTAGCATCACCATCGCGTAATCTAATACAAAATCTCTACTAGCAAGCGTTTTTCTTTTAATCTCTCAAAGGTTTAAAGATTGTATCTATGCACTTATATTTTATTTCTAAAGACTACACAGTATCGTATGGTTTTCTTTGTATACTTTGAAAAAGTAGGTTGAATATTAACGGCACACTTGAAAACTGTCATTCTCTATAAAAAAATTTGAATATTAATCGTATCGGAATAACAAAATTTCATCCTAAACCGTGTATCTATTTCGCAACGGAGCTAAGTTAGTTATACCTTGACAAGTGTCCGCCTCACATGCCACATTAATTCTGAACGACACACCGCAACTAAATTAAACCCCCTCCGGTTTTCCACCCAGGATGCTGTCGTGGCAATCGTAACCTCCCCACGTCAAGGGAACTATTATGCAGACACTGGAAAGTGCCGTTTCACAAAACTCTCCATTCACCAAAAGGACTAAGCTATTCGCAGCCAGCCGAAGACATTGACTGACATTAACATTAACTCTAGTGTTACCGTTCCTCCGATGAAATCTCGCAACATCTTCTGCCCGTGGGAGAGCCATGCTGAAGCATATGCTGATGCACAAATTGGCCCGCTCGTCCGAAGTGATACCACGAGCTCACAGAATACTCAGTGTGAAACAGAGGCCCTTAAAAATGACGCTTAAGTGGTTTTCCATGGGCGGCGGTGTTCTCTTATATAGGAGACCTGCTCTGTTGTCCGCTATACTATAAATTTTTTTTCTCTTAAATCACTACTAAAGACCTATTATTTGCTGGATGTACCTGCTAAATAAGAAATTGATTATATACCAGGTTGAAAAAAAATTTAACGATTACACTTAGGTTTCTAGATTCTTCTAATTTATTTACTTTTGAGAATTTAATCAAATAACGCCGTAAGGCATCCTAAAATTCTAATAAACCTCAATCCAAATTACCTCGAATTTTAAAGTAGGTTTAAAAATTCGGCAATTTAATTTGTTCTATAAGAATTCGGGAGAGCAAATTGGATAAGATTGATAAGTATGCAGAGCGACGGATTTCCGAACAGAGCTTCTAATATTACGTAATAATCAAATTATCAGGGTTAACGCCCTATTATTGAGTCGGGCAAAAATTAGTTTAACAAAAGAAAGACATGCAGAGTTCTCACGCGGAGCCACCTGCTTTAGTGACGATCCCCGCGGCATTCCTCTCCCGCGTTCGGGTAAAAATAGTTTATTAGTCTATTGTTTCAAACTCATCTATTCATTGCGTTTCATTCTTTTGCCATTCGTAGAAATTAATGATAACATAGACTTGTAAAGCCTGGACGACACGGGCTAAATAAAATTGTTTTTCAAACGCGAAATATTATTTGAGGATTTGGGAGTTCTTTCATCGTTCTCATTAAATATTCTCTGAATTACTTTTATTTTCAGAGAATGTACTAAAAGCTTTTGTTTTTCATTCACAAAGTGCAAGGACTAAGGAAAAGACTGGATAATAGCGGGATCATTAAAGTAAATTACACGTTGAATTACATTTGAACATGGCATCGTACCTACGAAGACATATGTACCACATATATACATATGTGTAAGTTACAGGCGTAACTTTGTGACGCGTAAGACTGGAAGGTAGTTATTTGCAATATCAAAGTGGCGGAGGTGCAGTCTCTGATTACGAGGGAGCTTGTAGTGTGGCGTGGAGCGCCCTTCCGAACCCTGCCACGCTCTACGCCACATTGTTGTTCAAGAGGTGTTGGCGAAACCGAATCGTAATTGCTACTATTTCAGTGCCACAGTTCGTTCTTGTTAAAACCATTTCTCTCTCACTGATCACTGATTATTCCGATTATAACGTAAAAACCCTAAGTCGCACGGCTGTAATCCCTTAATACACGATGTATGACCGCATTGAATGGTTTCATTGCATTTGCACTCAGAATGCGCCTGAACAATTATGTTACACGCCAGTTTTCATGACTACGTAAATACTTCATCTTAGTTTAAGTTTAAGCTATTTACCTCGTGCTACTGAAAAGAGAACAAACAGTCTGCCTACGTTTTGTTAGGTTTTCCTTTTTTCGTCGGCTGCTTACATAACATTTGTTTATCTTTCGCTCGGTTGGAAAATTAGAAATTCTTTTGTCTGTGCTTTAATTGTAAGGAATAAACGGACAATGCTGAATAGGTTTCTTATGAAATGGATCGTGTGGGATAATATTCCTGTCGTTGCCACAATGTGCTCGCTCTCGTTGCGTCAGTGTCTATTGCGAAGCATCGGGTTCCCGGCTAGTGCCCGCTGCGCTATCTGAGCCTACCCTTATCTGAACGGCCCTATAGGGATCCTTTATCGGGTTCCAATTTTGATACATACTCAAATGCGACTCGTTTAACCCGACTAACAGCGACTCGACCCTCGCCTCAGTGGGAGTACCATGCAGAAGTATATGTGACGCACTAATTGGGGCTGGCTCGTACGAACTGATACCACGGGCCCATATAATACTTAACATGAAATGGTAGTTGTACTTAAAACGGTGCGTCTACTGTGTTTCGCTGAGTGAGTGAGGATATCAGAGGCCTTACAATGCCGCTTATGTGGCGTAAACTCCGGCAACGCAACCAATGCGTGGCACGGTGGTGTTCTCTTACAATATAGGAGACCCATCTGCTCCGTTGTCTGCTATACAGTAAAAAGTAGCGCTATGTGTTTAATTCGGCATGTCAAGAACTCTACAAATTTACAGATTTAAGCCAGCAAGGGATAGACGTGAACAATCTTTAGCTAACTAAAATTTGCAACGGGATTAGTGTAGTCGGATGATCTCTTTGTGTTCCACTGAACCGTGAAATTTGGCAGAGACCCGACACTGCCGCCTCCTAGCGCCCTCTCCACAAGAAAACTTTGTTGTAAATTACTTAAGTTGAAGTTGCTCTTCTTATTTTACTTTTGCAATGTTGTAGTAAATATACGAAGATTGAAAGTTGTATTATTTACAGAAAGGTTGACTCCGGACAGATCTATTGGCCTTTTGTTACGTTGGATAGGCTTGTATACGTTATTGTATCGCACTCGGATTTAACCCGAGAAACAAAATAGTAAGGTAGGTTAAAAATTAGGATAGGAGTTAAGTTTTGCCATTAGACTCCCGACCCCTCACAGAGTGTACTCTGTTTTTTCGTGGACTGTAGTATCCATAATAGATGAGTGGGCAGCCGCAACGTTTTCGCAAGCTATTTCCAGCTGGTTTTTTTTCTCCGGCTGAGGTGCGGGTGGCGCGGCGCGGGAGGAAGGGGGGTAGGCGGCGGGCGGTGACGCGACGCTTTGATGGACGAGAATTGCGAGTTCTGCAATTACATGCTGAAATATTCAGTGAAGACGTCGCAGCTCGCCCCGCTCCTAACTACCGCGTTTCTTTTCTTTCCGTAGCGCCGCTCCCCTGCGACGAGCCGCCCGAGGCGAAACGACTCGTTTTGCTTCAAGACATTACGAGTCGAGTGACTGTTTTTTGTAGTGCTGCCGCGGCCGGGCCCGTTACGCCGGCTTCTGCTCCCGACTCGCGAATACGCGTGCACTCAATTCATATCTTTTTTGTGGAATGCAAGTTGAATTACCGCTCGCGTCCCGAATGATGTCATAGCGACTATGTACCTTCTAAACTAGCAAAAATAAATTCACTTAACCATTGTAAATTTGTCGATAAACATAATTAAGCCCTATGTGTTTCTTGTTGGTTTTTCTCATAGAGGTATATCTTCCAATAACAATGGCAGCTTTACTATTGCAAATTGACTTGCAAAAGTTATGGCTATTGAATAAATTCTTTTTGAGTTTAGTATGAAATTATATTTAGTGAAATAGGCTAATCTCCGCAACTCGACGTCCGAACGCCTATTTTGCGTGTGGGGTGTCACTCGACCCACCCTAGCTCTCCAAGAATCTTCAGCAGCCCCTTCTAATTGCTGGCGCTCTTTGAGAACGACCTCGGAGTTCCGAGGTGTTGTGCTCTGTACGTTGCAACTCCTGTACACTGAGCTGCTGTGTTGTTCTCCTCCATGCACGCTCTGCATAGGGCCTGTAACAGTAACAGATCTGTAACAGTTGTAACATAGAGCTGTTTGTTATGTCTGTCGTCGCATGCTCTCATGTCAGCGCGCTGGGCTCTAGGTGATCAATGGCGGGCCGAGCGGAGACGGCAGCGGCGCGGGCGGGGCGGCTCGCGCGGAAACGCGGCGGCGCGGCGCTTCGTCGCCGGCGCGCGCGGCTCCCGAGAAGCGCCGCTGGCCAGCGCATCCCTACGACGAAGACGTGCCGCCACCGCCCTCCGACGACGACGACGACACTAAGGTGCGCTATCTAACCTCCACCGCTCATTGAAACTAACACTTCAGCAACTCCTGCAGCAGGGCTTGCGCCCTTACACACTTCAGGTATTTATTATTTATTATAAGTGGTGTAATTAGTGTACCATGAAGCAAGAGATATCGGGTTCGAATCTCGGTTCGGACAATTATAATTTTATTTATTCGGTCTCTAGAAGGGTTTGACAGTAGCTGGGCGAGTGTCTTAATGCTGTCGCACCCAGAGTCACGCTGAAGCATATGTTGATGACTTATTAGACGGTCTCGTCCGAAGTGATACAATGCGCTCACAATTTTGTTTTATGGTAGGTATAGCGGACAACGGAGCAGATGGGTCTCCTATATGCTAAGAGAACGCCGCCGCCCATGGACAACCGCGCCACAATCCACGCATTGGTTGTGTTGCCGGCTTTGTTACGCCAAGTACAATCACCAAAGTATAAAGTACAAAGTTATCAAGTACAACCACCCTTTCACGCTGACTATTCTGTGAGCCCATGATATCAATTCAGACGTGCTAACCCAATTTCTCCGTAAGCATGTCACTCCCACGGGCGCGACAGTTTTAATCCACTCGACCGGCCACTGGCAAGCCCTTCTAGAGACCAAATAAATTATAATTATCCGTACCGAGATTTGAACCCGGTACGTCTCGCTTCGTGATTGACTTATGAAACCACAAAGCTCTCAGATAATTATGAGAATCGCTAGTCGTATGAAAGTGATATCAGTGAATTGTTCGATTGCCTACAGTTTTGTGTTGCGTGTTTCAGGTGGAGACGCCGGTCCGGTTCCGCACTTCTCCGCCGTTGGAGGCTCTTAAACCTCGGCGCGAGCCCTGCGCGTGCGCAGCCCGCTCTCCGCGCCGCCGCCGAGTGCCGCTGCCACCGCCGCCGCGCCGCCACAGGCCAGCACTTGATTTTGATAAAATGCAACAGGTAGGTACAACACCAAACAAACGAGTGAAGCATATATCCTATCCAAATTATTTTCGTATTTATATAAGAATAACAATTTTGTTCATATATACTGTATATATATAAGTATATTATGCGAACCGATAACCGATGGGGTAGAAAGATACTCAAATTGCGAACGCGTACCGGGATACGCGGAGTGGGACGTCCCGCCACGCGATGCAAAAACTCATTAAGGTCGCGGGCAACCCCTGGATCCCGATCGCTCAAGATCGCAATAGGTGTGCGTCTTTGGGGAGGCCTATGGCTGAGGACTTCAATAGGCTTGACGATACCGCATGCCAGATTTTAAAATCACAATCAAATGCACACGTTTTTAATAAACCAAATAGGTCTATATACGTTATGCAACACGCAGACAAATAATCAACTCGACAACCGGTTGTATGCTAGGCACATGCGGCACCACTAGTAGTAAGATCGCGTGAATGCATATCAAATCCCACACCGAACATTAAACTATTTTATTTTTTATTCTACAGCGGACAACGGAGCTGGTGGGTCTCCTATATGGAAAGAGAACACCGCCACCCATGAACAACCGTGCCATAGTCCGCGCATTGGTTGTGTTGCCGGCTTTTTTTACGCCGCTTAAGCGGTACTTTTAAGGGCCGATACCATCACTCACTCTGCGAAACACATTACAAGTACCGTTTTACGCTGAGTATTCTGTGAGCTTATTGTATCACTTCGGACAAGCCGGACCAATTAGTGCGTCAGCATCACTCCCCCGGGTGCGACAGTATTAAGACACTCGCCCGGCCACTGTCAGGGCCTCCCAGAGACCGAATAAATTATAAATTGGATTATAATTGTCCAGACTGGGATTCAAATTCGACACCTCTCGCTTCATGGTACATATTTAAAACAATTAAGCTACGAGGCTCTCTCTATATATGACTCAATTGATTTTAAATATAGTACCTGTGTTTAATCGATCGTTTTTATTTCCGTCTAAACATTCAATATGTATGTGAACTGAAAATAAAGCCTTATCGAAGTAAAACGAATTGCTTTTATATCGCATAAAGGCTTTAGGTATTCATAATGTCTAAAATCAATGATAGTTTAATGTTTCCAAAACTGCATAAAATGTATGTAATTCGATTTGAATCAGTAATTATTAAAATTTAATTGTTTTGTATAACATCATCATTGAGTATGTTATAATGTAATTATTATTGATTCTTCATTTATCCATCCATATATGCAATTATTCACACAATATTCATTATTCTTCCAACCGTGGCAGAGCCAGGCTGAGGCATATGCTGACGCACTAATTGGGCCAGATCGTCCGAAGTGATACCACGGGCTCACAGAATACTAGCGTGAAACGGTTCTTGTACTGTGTTTCGCAGAGTGAATGAGGATATCGGAGACCCTTAATAGTGCCGCTTAAGCGGCTTAAAAAGCCGGAAATAAAACGAATGCGCGGACTGTGCCTGTCTTCATGGGCTGCGGTATTGTCTTACCATATAGGAGAACCACCTGCTCCGTTGTCCGCTATACTATAAAAAAATGAATTTGTTTGACGCATAGATATATATAAACTAAATATTCATAGATTATAGCATTATTGTTCATGCCTTCGTAACTCTGCATTTAATTTCTTAAGCTTAACCTAGTATAAAAGTTCCGATTTTATTTCTAATCGTATTCGCCAGTTTATTAGTGAGTGTTGAACTCATAATAGGCAAACATATGCGAGCATTCCCACGCTGCAGGCGGTTCATGCCACATGATAACACACACTTGTCAGAAGTGTATTAACATTTTTATATGTTAATTTTTAATTACATTGCGTGCAGTTCGCCGCAGACTTCAGTTATTCTTGGTTTATTCCATATTAGTTGATATTACTTAGTGCATATTTAGATTTTTTACAAAAGATATATATTGAATAATATAGGACCATAATATAGGTTTATATTCATATTGAATTATAGTTAAAAAGTTGGAGCAACTATTTTTTTAAAGCTTTAATTCTTAAAGCCGCTTGAAGAAAAACGTCATGATGCTTTAATTACAAAAAAAAATTATATGTAAAGAAATAAATTCTTTAATTTTATTTTGCCGCGCTCTCACGAGCGTCGGGTAAAGCGTAATTATCTATAGTCATTCTAATGCCATTCTATAGTCAGCATACGTGGCATAGCACATAATATTATAATCAGGAATCGACACTGTAAGAATAAACTTTAAATGTCGTCTCTCAAATTGCAGAGCCACACAATCTTGTTATTACTCGTTGATACCTTCTAAGAAAATAGTTAACCTTATATATATTGCATATTCCAGAACTTCTAACACAACTAGAAAGCATTAAAATCGCTCCAGTTCCTGAATAATTAATAACGTCTCACATACGTGATTACTGACAGAGCAAGTTTATTTATTATAAAAGTTAAAAAGGGAAGAGTTGAAACGAGGATTGTATAATAGCATTTTCCTACACTTTGAAACCGGACCAACGAAATTTCACAAACATCTTTGTAATACATAACGTTTAAAAATTACCAGACTGAAGTATAATTACGTAATGTTATATTACATATGAAGTAAAAAATGCTTTATTTTTAATAAAAAATGATCTCATTTACTATTCTTAATAAACATACTTTTTTAATTGGTATTCTCTCGACTAAGCACCAGTTGATACTTTTCTACTTTTTCTACTGAATTTTCATTAATATATATATAAATTATAAAATAAATTGAAAAATATCCAGTTTTCAAGCTACTTTACGTAAGAGGTGCAAAGATACTAGTTAGATACAGCTAGACACAGTGATGAAACCCGAAACATCCTTTAAAAACGTATTAAAAATCAATTAAAATTATGTATAATAAAACAAGGACTGTTTTTGAAACACACAAAAAGCATCTATATTATGGCAATATTTGATAAAAGCGGCTATTAATTACGTTAAATATTAAACAGGTTTATTCTATTCATAAGATTACGTAAATAAATGCTATTTGGATGCGATGAATACAATTGCGACACAAAGTTATATTATTGCGTATATTAAAGTTTCAGCAATCGCAAGCTATAGTAAATCCTTTGTCATAGTAAAATCGATTCCACGCACTCCACCCGTATGGGGTCCTGCGAAGTACGGTCCAAAGCCCGTTGTCCTCAATGAGGATTCCCGCCACTCAATGGCCGCGTGCGGTGCGCGCGCACCCTACACCTAGCCGTTCGTAACTTTACGCTCTGGCTTGCGGAGATGCATTATTGATATCGATTGCCAACTCACCGTTCTTCATTTAAAATTATTTATGTAAAACGGCACTATTTAAATCGACAAAAATCGTCACTTAAGGAGGTTTTAATAAACAATTTCCAAACCATTATTAGAACCTTCTAGAAAGAGTGTATTTATACCTTAAAGGCCGGTAACTCACCCGCGTCTCTGCAAGGTCTAGGGGTGTCCATGGACGGAGGACCGCTTAACTTAGGTGAGACTTCTGCTCGTTTGCCACCGTTTCCATAAAGATTATAATATGATTGTAAAAATAGGAATTGCTTTACTAAAG
>DWCF01007476.1:0-10627 GCA_018230265.1 Delias oraia
CCTTTAGTCGCCTCTTACGACATCCCATTAGGAAGACTAGGAGTGGTACTATTCTGACCCGGTAGCCACACGGGGTACTGTGGCGTGGTTGTCCATGGGCGGCGATGTTCACTTACCATATAATAGACCCACTCTATCCGTTGTCCGCTATACTATATAAAGAAAACTAAGGCGAATTCGCTAGGCTACGCCCTTAAGTGATGAAGTATGTGATTTGATCCAAGTTAAAGCTGTGCGACAGCTTTAAGAGAACGTAGTGTGCTTTATACCTACATCAGCACCGGCTTTTAGTATTTATTTTTATCACTAAATATTCATAATTCACAATTATTACTAAAAAGTTAATGGCCCTGATTTCTATCTTTTCTTCGACAGTAAACTATTGTACTTTATATCAGAAGGGAAACCGTACAGCAGGGCGTGTGAAGCTGGGCTTAGCAGCTAGTATTGGTATAGTACAGGATATAAAATGATTTATTATCTTTCTGCACTCAATACACAAGTAATGGTTCGCGTTGACTGATGTACTTAGCGCAACGCTCTTATTCGTGATGGAAAATAGAAAAGTTGTGTTAACCGACAATAATTGCGTGATTTCAATTTGTGGCTCTCCTGAGTGGTTTCCATTATCGTCGTGGAAGCGGATTTATGATATTCTCTAGCGGATTTTCAATTGCGCGCCGACGATTTCCTTAAGACATCTGTGTTTAGAGAGTGCAAACGTTCATTTTAAAAAACATGAGATAAAATATAGATTTCCTGTTATTTTGATACTTATAACTCATAAAAACATCTGAAATATTGGTGTGGCATATGCAGTCGGTATGCGCAGACGCAGCCGACCAATCGGAGCGCAACGAATGGTGCGCAGGGCAAGGGCGGAGCCTGCTCTCAATTCTTGAGAAGCCTTGTGGCGCAGCTTTAATATTTTATATTTTACGTTTCAAAAATGCATATTTTACTTTTGTTATTGGTACTAATATCGAAATTGGCCAGGACTTTAAAATCTAAATGAATTTTGAATTTTATGTTTACATAAATAATACTGAAAATTTGGCTTTCAAACATAAATATTTTTGTATTCCCAATACAATATATTGGTGGTATCTTATCTTTTTTTATTTTTTGTATGGTATAGCGGACAACAGAGCAAATGGGCCTCCCATAGGTATGGTAAGAGAACACCGTCAGCCATAGACAACCGAGCCGAGAGTTGACGGCTTTAGTATAAGTACCGTTTCAAATACAATTACCATTTCAGTATTGAGGTACCATTTTTACCATTTCCATTACCACAGGTTTTACCATTTTTAGGTACCTACCTCGTGAGGAATTTTGCAATAAATTCTTGATTGATTGATTCTTGACTTTAAATTTCAATTAATGTTGCCCAAATGCAAGACCAAGACCTAGACTGACCGTGTAAGACTTGAGCAAGGACAAGACTAAGCCTACAAGACTCTTGCGTCTAGCAGCAATTTTTTTTTGCAGTGATTTTTGGATTTTCTCATTAAATCTTTAGACATATTTTATAAATCTGGTTTTTCTTACTACAGCTATGCTGATTCAACTTCAAAATATAGGTATTCTGATAGGTTTTACTAAGATCTAAAGTAAACATTAATAAATTTCAATAGTCTTATAGGTAATTTCAAGACTTGCAAGACTCTTACCGCAAGACCAAGACCAAGACTGGGAGCGCAATACCAAGACCAAGACCAATACCAGGTGTATTGGCACTCTTGTGTCTTCTTGGTCTTCCAAGACTGGCTAAGTGTTGCATTCGGGCAACACTAGCTTCAATCTACCTAAATACAATTAGGTTTTTTTTATTGAACCTAGAACTTCTCAACTTACCCACTGAATGATGGGTGACTAAGCGATGATGAGAGGCTAAAAATTATAGCCTCCATCGAAGTGACCCACCGGCGCTAATTTAAAGTAAAAAATGAAATGGCTTAAAAAGCTTTTACACTGATGTGGCATCAAAATGTCCAAATATTAGCAAGTGTGGGTGACGGGGCAGTTTCAAATTACCCCAGGAATGGGGTGGGTTGGACCGCTTAATGGGTAAATTACCCCAATTCCCCATGATTGGGGGTATTGTCTAAGAACACCGACTAATGTATTAGAAAATGTCTTTTTTATGCTTCAAGGTGTATCGAAATTTTGACATTCACAACTCATTCTCGTTCAGGTTCTTTCGCGTGTCTGCTCTATAAATATATATTGTTTATACTATAGCGTACAACGGAGCTGGTGGGCCTATATGGTAAGAGAACACCGCCGCCCTTGACCAACCGCGCCACATTCGGCGCATTGTTTGTGTTTCCGGCTTTTTACGACGTTTTTACGGAACTTTTAAGGGCCTACGATATCCTCACTCACTCTGCGAAACACAGTACAAATACTACCGTGGTATCACATCGGACGTGCTGGCCCAATTAGTGCATCAGCACATGCTTCAGCATGGCTCTCTCACGGGTGAAGATTATTTATTGTTTGCATTTAATCTCTATTTATAATTATCCTTATTTGAAATCAGACATGATTGTCTTCGTTTCCCCTTCTTGGCTTTGACTTCGGCTTATTCAGCGAGCAGCCAACGAGATTTTGGCCTGAGTTCAATTTTATAACATCCTACGTAATTTCATTACCTACATATTGTATAATTGATGTACAGCTAAGATTGAATCAAATAACATAGAAATTTCTTTAAGTACGGGTGTTTAATTGATTTAAAACAAAACATTTTTTCTGAGTAAGTGAGGACATCGGAGGCCTTTAAAATTATTTCTTTTATGGGACGTAAAAAGCCAGAAACACATCCAAAGCGCGGATTGTGGCGAGGTTGTCAATGGTCAGTGGTGATATCTTACCATGGAGGAGACCCATGGTAAGGTTAGCCCAATTTCAAACGACAACTAGTTTTTTACTACATATGTTAGTTTGACTTGTAACAATTTGTCATGTTTTTATTAAAGTGGGTATAAAAATCTTGGTTACATACTCCACTAGTAGCATTGTAAAAGGCGTACGTTGATCGACATAAAAACTCGAGAAAGTAATAATCCAATTCTGTTCTAAATAAAAGAATTATATACTTCTAAGTTGATATGATCTCTGATTCGTAGATACAAGAGAGGCATAGAATGGGAACTCTGAAACAATGGCCTTTTTGAATATAAAAAGAAAACATTGGAATCTCAAAGCGTTCGCCGCCATTGGCTTCGGCGGAACAATGGCGACCCACAAAACGAAAGATTGACGGCTGGTAATTCCTAACTTTACTCTTTTTATTTTCACTATTTGTCTTCACTTTTGCCATTTGCGCGTCACGTGAAAGTTTAGTAATACAACAATAGCGGACAATCGAGCAGAAGTATCTCCTATATGCTAAGTGAAACAACACCGTCCATGGGCAACTGCGCCACAGTCAGGGCATTGGTTGTGTTGCTGCCTTTTTACGCCACTTAAGCGGCATTTTTAAGGGCCTCCGATGTCTTCTCTAACTCAGCGAAATATAGTAGAAGAACCATTATAGAAATGATTTTGCTATACTAAATGTGACCGTTGCACTCAAGTATTCCTAACTTGTCATCTAGATCTTGTAGGTACATACAACTTTGTTTGTCCCTCCACAACTGAGCGTCTTTTAACGCATTTTGTGCCGCGCACAACCTCTCTGTGGAATCAGCCACCAGCAGGGATATTTCCAAACCAATAAGACTTGGGGACCTTCAAGAATAGAGCGTTCATATTAAAGGACGGCAACGCACCCGCGGATCTGCAAGAGCTAGGAGCGTCCATGGGCATAGGGCTGCTTGCCCTAGGTGAGCCTCTGATTCTATAAAAAAACATACAAGCCAAGCCATCCTTTTTAATAAATGTCCCCGAGGTCCTGCCAGCAGAAGCTTCCCTTATCATCGAGCAGTATCACGACGCGGCAACAGTTGCACGCAATGGCGCGTGCGCACGCGATCATCGATCACCATCTGCCACTGATTAGTGTGCAGCGCTAATTAGATCACTCGTTTACACAAATGATTCATTATTCTTCCCTAATGTTTTATGCTCCTGTGCTTATAAGCAGTATAAGAAAATTAAACTTACGAAACTTGGAAGCGAAACAAAGTATGTTTACTTATAAAGAAACACCAGATATACCTGGATCACGTTTTTAAATAGTTAAAGATCCTACAGACAGAGAGCCTCGTAACTGAGAGCTCATATAAGCCTACCATGAAGCGAGAGGTATCGCGTTCGAACCCTGGTTTGAGTAAAAAAAATATAATTTATTCGGTCTTTGTAAGAGTCTGAATGCAGTTACATCCGTGGGATGATGATGATGATGATGATATGATGACCCACAAATTGAGGCAGCTTATCCAAAGTGATACCACGGGCTCATAAAATACTCAGCTTGAAACTACTTGTACGGTGTTTCGCTGAGTGAGTGAGGATATCGGAGGCCCTTAAAAGTGCCCCTAAGCGGCGTAAAAAGCCGGCAACATAACCAATGCGCGGACTGTCGCGCGGCTGTTCGTGGACTGCGGTGATCTCTTATTATAGAGCCTGCTTCGTTGCCCGCTTTAAATTAAAAAACAGACAAACTAATAACATCCTCCTTTTTCGTGTGGGGTTAAAAGTATTGCGTAAAGTGTGTGCGTAGTGGCGCGACTAATGTCGCCCCGCATCGCTCCACTGCTTCCCGCATTCGAACTCAGCTACTGTGATGTATTGTGATTTTGAGAGATTGCTTATTGATTTCCATCGCGATGTCTTACATTGGCCTGCTGTTTTCATTACGTAGATTCAGCTAAAAACTTCTTAGGCAATAAGGTCTGCTTGTTTTCTACTTAAAAATATGAGTTTGTGTTTCATTGAAATTCGATATTTGTAATGAAAAAATTAAGAACTACTTATGTTTCTGTCAAGTATCTACTTATATTTATGAATTTGATCTGGTTTTTTTAAAATCTATAGCAGACAACTGAGCAGGTGGGTCTCCTACATGGTAAGAGCTCACCGAAGTCTATGAACAACCAAGCCACAGTCCGCGCTGTCGTTGTGTTGCCGGCTTTTTACGCTTAAGCTGCACTTTTAAGAGCCTCCGATATCCTTCCTCACTCTTAGAAATGCTGTACAAGTACCGTTGCACGCTGAGTATTCTGTGAGCCCATGGTATCACTTCAGACGAGCCGGCTGAATTAGTGCGTCAGCATATGCTTCAGAATGGCTCTCCCACGGGTGGGTTCTGTATTCCCGTAATAAATTTGTGAAAATGTTACTTGAAGTTTATAAAGAGTTTGGAACTTAATAACCCTACTTGAATTATATCACTACTCTTTTATTAGGCAAAATCCTGTACAATTTAAGCAGAATTAAACTCCACACATTTTACATATGAATCCACAAATTTTCTTTGGAAATACCATAAATTTTTCCACTCTCGTTGTCGTGAAGGCGCCAAAACTCCACTAATCTGGTGTATCCATAAAACTACCATTCAGTTGGTATTTAAAAAATAAGTCTATAATACAAAAGAGAGTATCAAAATTTTATAACTTTATAAGAAGTACCTATAGCGATAATGTCACACAACTTTATTACCGCTCCGTTCCGAGGCTACCTCCGACAATGTGACAGGTTAATTTATTCTGTTGCACGTCCGTCCGCGGATCAGTCGGCAATTACTTGATTGCAACCCTTTCGCTCCGGGCCTCGAGCCCTCTCTCACTAATTTGCCTTTTTTATTACACTTAATTACTGCAATCAAAATAAGTATGTTTTGAATCTCAGGTATGTATTAAATTCTTTCACGGTATTTATTGACAAACGATCTGACTAAATTTCTGCGATATGTGAGCATTTCAGATCGGAGAATCGGTCAACAATTCATACCCTTAAGTAATAAGGGTTGATCGCAAAAACATGTTTTTGAATTTTTATGATAAATCATACAGATATCCCTAAATTTTCATCTTTGTACAACCAACCTCTATTAATTAATAACAATAATAGTATTTTATTAATTAATATGGCAAGGCGATGTTTGCCGAGGTCACCTAGTTTGCTATAAATAAGTCAAAGATATGAAAAGGGTCAGGGGGGTCCATGAGCGAAGGATAGCTTATCCTAGGCGAGTATTCTGTGTGTTTATTTTCTTACTTACATGAAAAAAAAACACCTGATTTGCACGACATTTCACTACTGCAATAGTCATTTAAAATTCTACTTACTGCGAATAGTTTATTGTGATACATAATTTGTGAAACGTCAAAATACGTAATGAAGATGGTTTTAAACGAGTCGCAGCATTATCCGAGCACCTTAACCCATCCCCAAACAATCACCATTAAGGTATAATGTATACACATAGTTTTGTACAAGGCGACACTACGCTAAGTGCGTGAAGTGCGGGCTCACTGCCACGACTCTGCACCTCACGCCTTAGCAATGGTATTACTGACTCTTATAATAGGTGAGTGAAGAACATAATTTAAGATAGTGTAAGCTTAATACCTCTAAATTGAATATGAAGTAGTTGTAAATACAGCATACTCGGCTGAGTTTATAGAATGTTCTCGGATCTGGGTGTAGGTGATCGTGAAAAGTCTGTAACTTTAGTTTCTAAGTACTTCATAAGTGACTATGTTCTACTATGTAAAATATATCCATTTATTGAGAATACTATAAGGCATGTTATCACGCAACGGCACAATTATAATTTTAATACAGATCTGCTGGATTCAGTATTAAATAAAAATATTTTTTAATTATGTTGATCTAAGATTCGCTGCATTGGAGCGGCACCGTGTCTAACCAAGGGGAAGCCATCATCGTCAATCAGGAACTTACATAAATATGCTTTCACAGCCCTCCGAGGGGACGTTGGGAGAGGCGAGGCGGGCGGTGAGGGACGCATGAGGCCGCATCGAAATTTTAGCCTGACGGGATTTGCAGAGATTAGCACTGTTTACAGCTTAGTACACGGCTGCTGTCGTTTTTTCGCCGCGCTCTCTGTTTATGAAATACGAATGTCTTAATAGAGAATGCTTCGTCGAGTGCTTAGGAATCAGTAGATCCGGGGAGCCCCAATTGACAGATACATACATGAACAGAAATATAATATCTAAGATCGCACATACAAGCTAATGCATCAAACCTAAACTCCAGGTTTGAAATCAGTTGTGTTGTTTTAAAAGATACTTTTGAATTTGAAAGATATTTTAATTGTAATAGAATATTTTCTTTGAATGACTGATTTAAAAACCGATGACAAGAGAGTAGCTAATTCCTTAGTTACGTAAATACGTTATTACGTAATTACTACGTAAAGAAATAAGTTTTGTCTGAAGTTTTAGGTTTGTTTGCAGCGGTATTGTGAAATATTAAAATAAAAGTGACTCGCGTATTGATAATGTATTCCAAAAAGTCAAATAGGTAAATACATATTGACGATAGGGTAAAAACGTTTTATGAATCACGAGTCGCGTGGGCGATGGACAAAGGGCAGAGGGCACACCTACTCAACGTAAAGTTAATCTGAATATAATTGTGATGGCCCGAAAGCACGATACGTCAGCAGCTGGCTAGGAACAAACATACAGGGAGCGAATTATGTCATCCAGCCACCCGCGTAGACCTAAGATGTTCCGTGAAACGCGACTTATTTTTATTTTATTATTTTTACAACTGTGGAATTTAAAGAACTTTTTCCCGTGACAGAGCCATGCTGAAGCACATGCAGACGTACTAGTTGTACTTAAACAGTGGTTCTACTGTTTCACTGAGTGAGTGAGGATAACGAAGGCTCTTAAAAATGCCGTTTAAATGGCGTAAAAAGCCGGCAACGCAACCAATGCGCGGACGGCGCGGTTATCCATGGGCGCCTTTCTTTTACCATATAGCTGACCTGGTCTGTTGCCAGCTATAACATATAAAAATAACCTTTTTATGACGTAGAGAAAAACGGAACTCTTTATATGTAGGCATAACGGGCCTCCGGTATACTTTCTCAGCGAAATACAGAACAAGTAGGCACTGATTCACGTTGGTATTCTATGAGTTTGTGGTATCACTCAGAGTAAGGTAAGACTCACTCAGGGAAGACAGTAATTGTCAAATAACTTTTACTTGTAATATATTATATGACTTCACTGTACAAGACCAATCGGCCAATAAACTCTTAGAAGTAGACTCAGTTGTCCAGCGGTTGCCCGCGACCTTCGTGAGATCGTCTTTCCATCGTGAATAGCAAGTATTAAATTTTGGCATACAAAGAACTATGAAGTGACTTTGAAAGCAGAGCTGTGATGCAGATTAAAAGAATTGTATTAATATCAAATTCCCGTTCGCTACTGAGTCCCGTTGCACACAGGCTGTCCTGTCCGCGACGCTGTATCAAGTTACTGATATTTGCACAGATGACACTTGGGATGTTCCGCACAGAGGGTGTTATTGTACTCCGTATTTAGATGTCCGGGACAGTCACTTATTTTGTAATAATATTTATTTTTTCTCAAGTGCTCGGGGGTGGCATATCTATGTTTTTCAAAGAAAATGGCACAGTTTATTTTCGTAATATTTGGTTCGAGTGGCTCCTTCATACTTTTATTTACTTATTTAGCAAAACAAGTTCAATTCAAAACATTTCATAAATGTTCTATGACAAGAACTGAACCTAGTTCTAGGGCTATATGCATAGTCATATTCGTCACAAGTATAAAGATATTATGATATAAGTATATTAGATAGAATGAAATTTAAATTTTGTCTTAAATACATGACGAATTGAAAACCTCAAATAGGTACTTGTCAAGTTTTATGTGGTAATTTGTATTATTTTTAATCTGACCAGAATAACCATGCAACTAGCCCTATGAGAAACAATTGATAATCATTCGATTTTACCAGGTTAACCACAGGTAGCGACTACCTTATATATTTTCATAGATGTCAAAATGTCCACCCTAAATTTGACAAAGTATTGCCTATTAAGAGGCTCCAGGGATCGCCGTAACATTAAAAGAGAAATGATTAACTTTTGCTGTCGATGTGTAATCACAATATCGCCCCTGACGCCGCGCCCAGCCTGCTAATCACAAACATGGGGCAGGATGCGTGACCGCTGTCTACCTATAGTAATCAAACACAAAGTTTTTTGACATCAAAATCAAAATTATAAAATAGGTAACTACTTTTAAACAACTCATAGAATCTTTATATCAAAGTACGTACATAAAACATACATTTCTAAGGCAGTAAGAACTTTTTGTCCACTGTTAAGGTGAGCTGACAGGAACGTCATAAGATCATTATTATCTTTTACCTAATATGATTGTTTACATATTCAACATCTATGTATTATAATCTCCTTTTTGTCTATGATGAAGATATCGCACAAACTTTTGATTTCAGCTCAGAACTCCCGAGCAGCCATCGTGCTACCTACATACAGACGTACCTTAAATAGTAACTCGAGTAAGCAGCCAAAGAAAAAAGGTCTATAATCTATTTTAACACAAAACCATGCCACTCGCACTACTGATTGATTTTGAAAGCACCGCGCCGACGAGGGCTTCTCTGCTGGCCGCGTAATCTTCGCATCTACCCCGCCCGATCGGCATCGAAGCGGTAATTAGATGACACAGTAATAAAATCATCCGCGTCATACCTTATCTTACCTCCGATCGCAGGACTTTATTGTATGATTTATTCAATTTTGACTTGTTATGATCTGCAAAATCACGCGATCGGCTTTTGGCTAAGAGCTTCCAAGCAATTTTTAATATCAAACACAGGACAATACACACTGCGACATGATTTCACGAAATAATCTGTATCGTTTAATATATTTTATTAAAGTGAATTCTGTTTGTTTAATTAAAACAAAAGTCCTCAAATTCAGTAGGTAGGTTCATTCATTTTTGAAGACCCAAGGATACCTTAGGAGAGTCATACTGATGCCATATTAGAACTGACTCGTCGGTTATTACCATGGTTTTGCCAATTTTAGTATAAAATAATACTTTGAGTATATTGTTGATTGAAGGTACCATAGGCCCACTAAGTCAGTGTTCCGTAAAAAATCTTTTCCGTAAAAAGATATGTAATATGTACGCGAGTAGTTTTCTTACCCTTACTTATTACCTAACTTAAGTGTAAGAAGAGAACCTTATTTTTCCGAGGCACACCATATAACCACATATTTGTGTACTCCACAACCAGACAACTGACAACACCGCGCTTAGTTATAGCGCGTAAAAAAGCACTACTTCTACTCTACTCGGATTTTTTAAAATAGAATAGCGGACAACAGAGCAGGTGGGGCTCTATGGTAAGAGAACACCGCCGCACATCACCAACCACGTCACAGATCGCGCATTGGTTGTGTTGCCGGCTTTTTACGCCACTTAAGCGGCCTTTTTCACTCCTCAGCGAAACACAGTACAAATATTGTTTCACGTTGAGCATTCGGTGAGCCCATGGTATCATTTCAGAGGAGCCAGGCCATTTAGTGCATCCGCATATGCTTTAGCTTGGCTCTCCCTTGGGTGTAACAGTATTAAGACACTCGCCCGGCCACTGTCAAGCCCTTTCAGAGACCGAATAAATCATAAAT
>DWCF01007477.1:0-10626 GCA_018230265.1 Delias oraia
ATTTAATAGAAACATGTAAGTCAGACTCGGTGGGTAGTGTAGCGGGCAGAACAACGTCTGCCGAGTCTACTAGTATACATATATATTATTTTTATATTAAGTAATATATTTATAAAGTTATAAAGTGCTATATTATATATATATATATATAATATATTTTAAACTTATATATATATATATAAGTTTAAAATGTATGAAACATAAAAAAATAAATATTTCATAAGTAAAACTCCTTGTAGTATATTTATTAGCTAAGATACAAGTGTTCTGTGTTGTGTTTTGTTTCTTTCTCTCAAACGCAACTCCCGAGTAGATCGAGAGAGACAAAACATTTTTGAGATTCTGTAAAATGCGGTAAATATTTCGTTTTATAAAGGACCCATTGCAGATGCAACGCCGTGTTTCGCTGCGGCTAGGAAGACAGAGCGGGGAGCCTGAAGGGAAAGCGAAGGAGAGACAGAAAGACGACGCGTTCATCCTAGAGCTAAGCCAGTTCTACAAAGAGGATATAAAGATTGTGCACACCAAGTATAATTATAGTAAGTTAATTTTATTCAGCCTGTTACGCAACCTCAATGAGTACTCAGCGTGAAACGGTACTTGTACTGCGTTTCGCAGAGTGAGTTAGGATATCGAAGGCCCTCAAAAATGCCGCTGAAGTGGCGTAAAAAGTTGGCAACCCAACCTTTACGCGGAATGTGGTGCCGGTGTTCATGGGCGGCGGTGTTCTCTTACCATATAGGAGATCCATCTACTCCGTTGTCCCCTATAGAATGAAAAATAAATCATGAACCTTTAGCAATCCATGGCTAAATTCGAAATACATTAAGAATATACCCTCCATTTTTGTAGTCGGATAAAAATATCATATGCTCTTCTCCAGCTTCGGTTTCTTTTATATATATTGACATACATATAATATCAAAACATATCATACAAAGAAATTAAAAGCATTAAATGAATACATACACAAAATGAATGAAATGAATGCATCAACTCGATGCAGTGGCTTATTACATTATATATATATATACATTTATATTACATTTATTTTTTATTCGCACACACTTTTCTTTATGACGAACACAATGTTTAAAGAATTATTAAGCTTGATGCAGCCGTTCTAAAGTTACATTTCAAAGATTCATTTTATATAGATGGTACTACAAGAACCAGCAGCAGCGGCTTGCTCAGCTCAATGTGCCAATCTGGATAAATTATCTGGTTAAATTATATAAAAGCCCCCTAGGAACCATGGTTGTAACGGACCAGACAGGCCAGAAAGAGTAGGCAACAGTATGTCAGCTAAAGACTAAAATCTCAGCTCAGAGTAAATTATAGCAAAATAAAAATGAACTACCAAAGAGCATGCATTCAGTTGACTGTAAATTATATACAGACCATAGGCTGTGTAAGAATATAATCAAAATAAATTAAAAAGTATCAATTTTAAACAAAGTATATATTTTTAACTTATTTCATAATACAAACAAAGACTACACAAAATATATTTTTTTTATTATTTCATCAATTATTTTTTCAATAATTTTAATATCACAGTTAACAAATTACCTCTTTACCGCCATCACGTTCAAAGATAACAGCTTCGTTCAGAAAGTGACTGCACTAAGCTCGGAATAATCCCAATTAAGAAATATCAATTTATTTGTAGAATTAATTATTTATTATATAATTATACTTCTTTATGTAATTATATAATAAAACTAAATTAATGTATATTCTACCAATTATTCTTACAATAATTTTAATATCATTAACACATTTTATTTTCCTGTATCGCCATTACGTTCTAAAATATGGCATCGTTCATAGACAATGACAGAGCTAGGCGCGGCAAAAGTGAAATTAAGATAGCGTCTTCCTTCGGACCAAATCATTGTCTAAGTTGATTAATTAATCGAATATATAATTTTTCACATATATTTAAATATATTATTACTTATAAACATAATTGTATGTCTGTTTTTACGGTTTTAAGAACATCCAACAGTTCAGTCGGTTATTCTGTGTTTATAATAATAATTCACTGAAGTGGATTTCTCAAGCGACGCTATTAGCAAAGAATTTATTCAATAATAGGTTTTTTGTAAGTTTTTTATTTATTAACTAGCTAAAACGTTTTGTTATATAAATTATAATTTTCAAGATCAGTTTTCAAGTTCACAAACAATTTTACATCTTCATAATATTAGTATAGACAAATGGAGCCAGCAAACACAGTCTTGTCATATAAATAAGAAATATATCGACATTTCCAAATGAAATCGGTGGTAGAAAATAAAAATAATATTAAATATTTTTTAATCCCACATAATAAAAAATATTTATCATGAAGATTATATGTTCCCGTTCTGAAAGACAATTGCTTTGCGTTACCAAAGCCTTTCCTCTAAGATCTTACTTGTATTAAAGTTAAAATTGATTTTATTATTACGAATGGTTTGTATGGGATTAAAGAAAATTGTTATATTCAACTATTTCCGCCATTTTTTAAATTTATCCGTTATATGTTAAGGATAGTCCATTCCAAACTTTTTTTAAATTTTATTGTTTTTATAGTATGTATGGGAGTATAGAAAAGTGTTATTTTCTACAATTTTCGGCATTTTTTAAAATTTATGCCCTTATATGTTAAGAATTTTTTTCAATTTTATTTTCAGTCTTGGAATTTAAAATTTTTTTTTTACCTGTATGGAATATCAACGTTTATTGGGTAGTATTATAGATTATTAATATTAACTTTCCCTTTGTATCTAGTATATAAGTTGTTTCTCATTTCAGTATCGCTTCGTAAGCTGTACTCCCTCGTGAAATCGTATGGCGGTTATGACTCTGTGTGTAGAGGCAGCATTTGGTGTTTAATATATCAAGGGAAGGATCAGTTAAGAGCAAGGAAACTATACGAAAGGTAAGCCTTATTAATTATTATATTTTGCATGGCATGGCATATGCATGTCTAACCATTAAATGATAAACATATATATATACTGTACATCTTAAATATACACTGCGCACCCGTGGGAGAGCCAAGGTATTCCACTAATTGCGCCGGCTTGTGTGAACTGATACCACGGGCTCTCAGTGGAAAACGGCATTTGTAATGTATTTCGCTTAGCGAACAATACCCTGAGTAAAATTCTACCGCTCCAACGGCGAAAAAAGCCGGCAACACAGCAAGCGCGGATTGTGTGGCGGTTGTCCATGAGCAGTGGTTATCTCTTACCATGTAGGAGACCATTCATTCATTCGTTTTACGCTATACAATAAAAAATCGTGTTAGTTCCAATTCTTTATGAAATTTGTTTATGGTTTTTTTTATAGTACAGCGGACAACGTAGTAGATGGTTCTCCTATATGATAAGAGAACACTGCCGCCCATGGACAACCGCGCCATAGTTCGCGCAGTGGTTGTGTTGCCAGCTTTTTACGCCGATTAAGCGGCATTTTGAGAGCCTCCGATATACTCACTCAGCGAAACACCATACAAGTACCGTTTCCGAGTTTTCTGTGTGTGAGTTGTGGTTTGAGAATTTTACCTTTATGAGAGAAAAATAAAAGACTTTGACTTTTCTAATATTTGTATTAACATTTCAGATATTTACTACCATTGGAGAACCATCAACGCAGTGAAAATTCCCGAATCTTCACAAAATTCAACGGCAAACTTGATGACAAGGCCTTAGACACTATAGAAGTCACAGACTCACCTCTACGCGACATAGACAAGCCTCTGGCCATGAACAAGATGGACAAATGCCTGCGCACCCCATCGCCCAGAGACAAAATAATAGATAATGAAATAGGCGAAATTATTAAGGACGAAATAAATCTTACCTCTAAACCGGCGGAGGAGTTGAACAGGGAGTTTCTAGAAGCAATCTCGATGCAGAAAGCGAAAGAAGATGTGCACGAGAACGCGAAGATATCGGTGAAGCCGGTAGAGAAGTTGATAGAGAATGATAAGAGTATCCTGAGTGAGCTGACCCAGAAGTTGCATTTGGGTATGTCTTTTCATGGTACAATGGCACAGCCATCCTTAACCTATTACAGCCATCTTATTCAAGGATAGTTAGTTTAATAATTATAAACAGCAAAAAATCAGATTTGGTATTTATAAAGGTAATATTATTGATATATAGTATAGCGGACAACAGAGGCCAGCTCTGTTCTCTGGGTCTCCTATATGGTAAGAGAACAACGCCGCCCATATCCAACTGTGCCACAGTGTTGCCGGTTTCCCACGCCACTTATCGGCATTTTTAAGAACCTCCGATATCCGCACTCTTTCTGCGAAACACAGTACATGTACCGCTTCACGGTAAGTATTTATGATGATTTATGTAAGGTTCAGAGGACCACAAGTTGGGAAACATTGGTATAGAGGATAACGGACTCCTATATGGTAAGAGATCACCGTCGTCCATACCCAACCGCGCCACAGATTGCACTCGTTGTGTTGCCGGTTTTTCACGCAGCTTAAAAGGTATTTTCAAGGGCCGTACTGTTTCACGCTGTGTATTCTTTGAGACCGTGGTATCACTTCGGACCAGCCGGCAGAATTAGTGCCTCAGCATGTCTCGCCCACGGGTGATAATGGTATGGCAATCACGATACCATAAAAGAAGTTATGCCTGTGATAATAATTAATCTTTTTCAATCAGGCAACACAGATACCACGATACTAAAGGAACTGTCAGACGCTCAGAGCAGTATTGCCAGTAACGCCCTAACAAGTCTGTCCTCGTTGAGCGAGAAGTACGCAGTCAACGGACACATTTCTCTGGCTGTGCCGCCCGTTGATCTGGTAAGACATTAATTTTTTAAGGTAATTTGGGCAACGACGCAGGCGGATCTCTATTAAGAGGTCAAACCGCCTATGGACTGCAGCGTCACTTTTTTTTAGAAATGACAAACGTTGGTATAAGGCCTTCACAGCTTCTCGCGGATTTTTAGAAACTTTTATTTCGCCGAGAATTTGGTTTGTGCCGCGACTAGTACAAGGGCGTCTCCTGCGAGCAGGAACCTCGACTTGGGCCGGTCGGGAGCTCACCGGAGTGGGCTTTGCGACATATATCGCGCCTCGTATCCGTTTCCGGCGGGGGTGGTTTTTAACGCGGTCACCTACACAGAACCCTACCATCTGATTTCTACAGCGCCACTACCCGCTTGGTTTGCCGGCTTTTTACGGCCGTAATTATAATTTTAAGAGCCATATATCC
Organism: Delias oraia; assembly: GCA_018230265.1. Classification (NCBI taxonomy): domain Eukaryota; kingdom Metazoa; phylum Arthropoda; class Insecta; order Lepidoptera; family Pieridae; genus Delias; species Delias oraia. The sequence continues at coordinate 5,241 of DWCF01007477.1, forward strand.
TCACTCACTCAGCATATAAAAAGTGCGAGGTCCTTGAAATTATACCGCACAAGCGGCGACAAAAGCCAACAACACAACTGTTGCGCGGTTAGGTATGGGCAGCGGTTTGCCCTCACCGAATTGGAGACCCACCTTTTTATGGTCTGCAGGAAGCTGATTTCACAGAGTGGTTGTTCCCTTCCTCTATACCATAAAAATTAATATGAAAATAAATCTGTTCACAGCAAAAAACTCGTCCGGTTGGGCGGAGCTCATTGCGGGCAGTGCGAGTCAAGCCCACCAGACCTCAGCCACCTTCCAACACTCGTAAGTTTTCCTTATTATGCACCTAGGTATAATTTACAGAAGACTCTCCTTATAACAAAAAGCCAAAGCAGCCATTTTCATTAGTGTTGCCCAAACTCAAGACTTAGCCAGTCTTGGTCTTGCGCAAATACACCTGGTATAGGTCTTGGTATTTCGCTCCCAGTCTTGGTCTTGCAGCAAGAGTCTTGCAAGTTGCAATTACCTATCAGACTATTGCTATTAATTAAAGTTTACTTCAGATCTAGAAAAACCCATCAGAATAGGAACATTTTGAGCTTGAACTAGCTTAGCCATAGTAGACGAACCAGATTTATAATTGTCTATAGATTTAATGAGAAATTGCAATCGCTGCCAAAAAAAATCTGCAAGACGCGCGAGTCTCGCAGGCTCAGTCTTGTTCTTGCTCAAGTCGTACGGTCAGTCTTGGTCTTGCTAAAATTAGGCGCTCTTGGTCTACCACCAGGTCTAACGCCAGTTTTCATCGTTACAGAGAAAAATCGTTATATAAAGAAGCCTCTTTTATTACAGTAGTATATTAAAATAACACAACAATTATATATTTTTTATTCTATAGTGCATAACGGAGCAGGTGGGTCTCCTATATGGTAAGAGAACACCGCCGCCCATCACCAACCGCGCCACAGTCCGCGCGTGCTGTGTTGCTGGCTTTTTACGCCTCCGATATTCTTACTCACTGCGAAAGTACAAGTACCGTTTCACGCTGATTACTCTGTGAGGCCGTGGTATCACTTTGAACTGGCTGGCCCAATTCGTGCGTGAGCATATGCTTTAGCATGGCTCTCCCACGGATGAATACACATTCAGAGGTTTTCGGCTTAATGTGGTCGTAACACATTGCTTGTACCATTACAGCACCACAATCAACAGTGACGGAGTCATCTCCGCCTCCGCCAGCGCCGCTGACCAACTTCGGGATCCATCACCCGCCGGTGTCCATACACTCGTTAAACCACCGGCTCGCTCCACCAAAGCAGACGCACAGCGATGATGAAATTGTTGAGGTAATTTATATATCTACCGTACTAAAATTTCCAATTGTATTGAAAAAACTTGTTCGCCGGAAGACGCTGGATGCAGGTCGCCTCCGACAGCTATGCATGGAGGTCCAAGGGGAGGCCTATGTCCAGCAGTGGACGTCTTACGGTTGAAATGATGATGATTGTAAAATTACTATTGGCAAACGTTTTGTTATAGTTTTGAGAGTCTCGTAGGTGAGTGGTTTAATAGGTGTACCATGAAGCGAGAGGTATCGGGTTCGAATACCGTTCCGGACAATTATAAATTATAATTTATTCCGCTGGGCGAGTGTCTTAATAGTGTTGCACCCATGGGAGAGCCATGCTAAAGCATATGCTGACGCACGAATTGGGCCAGCCAGTTCAAAGTGATACCACGACCTCACAGAGTAATTCGCGTGAAACGGTACTTGTACTGTATTTCGCAGATGAAGGATATCGGAGGCACGTAAAAGTACTGCTGAAGCGGCGTAAAAAGCCGGCAACACAACCATTGCGCGAACTGTGGCGCGGTTGTTCATGGGCGGCGGTGTTCTCTTTCCATTAAGGAGACATTGGCTCTGTTGTCTGCTATACTATATAAAAAAATATCGCTATAGAAATAGAGATAACTTTTTTAATTTAATTAAAATACTAATGTCGCTTTTAACTACAGTACAAGTACCAGAAGGTTTAAGATTGTATTTATTTATATTGTCGGTGACAAGCGAACAGGAGGCTCACCTAGCGCGAGCGGTCCTGCGCCCATAGATACCGAATATTTCACAGAATCTTTAAAAAGATTGTAAAAAAAGAGAGAATTAATTCAAATTTTTGATTGGTCCACCTTAAACATAAAAAAACGCGATATAATGCTTTGGTTGTGTTGCAGACTTTACGCCGCTTAACCGGTCTAACTTAGTTTACGAGAGCATTAGAAAATTTTCGCTTTTTAAAAACATTTGTGTGAAATAAAATTGATGAAATATTATAATTTTCAGGTTCCATACAAACCAAAAACACCAGAAATCATCGATTTAGATGAATATCCAGAGAGTCCGCAGGGCGTGAAGAAGAAAAAGCTGGACATCTTGAAAGAACGGGGCTTAGAGGTTACCGCGGTCCCGCCAGCGCCCATTTGGCCCCAAGTCCTCGGGACCCCGATTGCCCCACTCATAAACCCAAGCCCCGTCATTCTGAACCCCGCCGTCCAACATCAAATAATGACGCAGGCGCAACTATTTCAAATGTACAACATAATCCCTCCTAATTATAATAACGGTATCGTGCCACCCAAAGTCATTCAGGCGACAAGCGCCTTCGGCTCATCCGGCCCCGAGAAAACCGTCTACGGAAACCCCAAAGACCCATTCATGCCACCGCCACACGTCCTACAAGGCACACCAATAAAACCCCAAAGAAGCATTCAAATCGCCGGCCCCACACCCCAAGACATACTAGACCTAACTTGCAAATCCCAATCACCACATAAGCCGGCGGTCGAGATTGTCAAAATACCACCACAGTCCCCATCGCATACCCCCACCCCTCAAAACCTATCCAAAAACTACACCCTAGTCGATGGGAAGGCAGTCGTCGGATCGAATTTAGAAATAACGCTAGTTAGCCCCAAGACACCGCAAAAGAGACCACCGCAGAAACGGTCTTCGAATGGGAAATTCATATCAGCGAAGACCCCAACGCCACCAAGGGACTATCCCAAACCATTCCCGCCCCCCACCCCGTCGGGGGCCAAAAAGAGCCCCATCGTTGTGCCCAACTATCAAATAACCCGTGACGACATTTCGCCCACGAGTTCGACGGGGTCTAAGGAGTCCCAAAGTAGCCAGAATAACCTAGCCAACGTGTTCAAGGGTCAGAATTTAACCCAGATGATGGATATGCAAAAGAATGTACCCCTGACCCCTTTTATGGACCCCATGTATATGAACGCGTTCTATAACAGCCTGGGTCAAATGGACCAACGCCAACTGGCAATGTATAGAGATTTTATGGCGAATCAGTTCAGGGGTTACTCGGGCTTATTAAACATAGGTACGCCTACAACGAAGAATTAGGGTAACTCTAGTCTTTAAGCTGAATTGCGCTGTGAAATAGAACTATTTTAAGGATACATTAAGCAAAAAGCTATGCTGAAGCATATGCTGACACACAATGCGCCAGCTCGTCCACTGATACCGACCTGCTCAGAACAATCAGCGTGAAACATTACTTGTACTGTGTTTCGCCTTTTCCCTATATTATGCCAGATAAGCGGCGTAAAAAGCCGGCAACACAGCTAGCGCGAACTGAGGCGCGGTTGTCCATGGGCGTCGGTCTTCTCTTACCGTATACCCTCCGTTATCGATATACAATAAAAGGTAAAATAATCATGAAAGTTTTTAAAATCGTTTCATGAAAAATGTTTAATTCAAAAGCTATTCGTCATCATCATCATTTGAGCTGTAAGACGTCTACTGCTGGACATGGATTCATGGGAGGTCCAAGGGCCTCCCCCTTGGACCTCCATGAATACCTGTACCGGCGACTTTTAAAGGTCGTCTGTCCACCTTATGGGTGGACGTCCCACGCTGCGCTTGCCGGTTCGTGGTCTCCACTCTAACATTTTTCGGCCCCAACGGCCATCCGCTCCACGTGCGATGTGGCCTGCCCATTGCCAAAAAGCTATTAAAGTTATATTATTGTCAAGCTCGAACCATTTGAATAAAATGGCAGCTTAATTTAAAAAATCATTTCCGCTTAAGCGGTGTAAAAAGCCGGCAACACAGCCGGCGGAGCATGGCACGGTTGGTGATGGCGGTCGGACAAAAATACATTGAAAATGCCTTCATATATCAAGAATATTGAATTTCGCAGCGCAATTCTGGATTGTGATAATTGCGTCAATGTGTGTTCCGATCTCTTTGTTTCAATTAAAACGATGTTACGTCATAGTATTGTATGTGTAAATTTGTAAATAATATATTTTCTTACCGACGGGAACCTTTTTCTCATAATATATCAACATTTGACGGTACTGAAAGTTGACGCGATACCACGGGCTCACAGAATACCAATGAAACGATAATTGTAGTGTTTCGTTGAGTGACGATATACGGTCGTTGAATATACATTTAAAGCGATGTAAGAAGCCGTTAACACATACAACGTGGATTGTGGCGCGATTGTCCATGGGCGGTGATCTCTAGTAAAAAAACCTTCCTTTTTTCTTATTAGGTAAAAGCGTTTCCATTGCCCGCTATGCCATAACAAGATCTGTAATTTCATTACAAGCCTATAGTAATTTTTCATGTCAATTTTTCTAAAGCTAAGCTTAGCTACAGTTTTTCATTTGTATATATCACCCGTGTAAGAGCCATGCTGAAGCATATGCTATCGTACTAAGTGGCCCGGATTCACAAAATGTATTTGTACTGATTTACTGAGCGAGTGAGGATAAACGGCCCGAGAAAGCGGCGTAAAATGCCGACGACCAAAGCGCGGATTGTGGCACGATTGCCCATGGGCGGTGACGATTTAACCATAGAATAAATCCGCCCGCTTCATTGCCAGTTATATCGTATATCACAAACTGATTAGTCGTAATTATAGAGACGTCACTTTCAGAACTGTCACGTTATACAATTTGAGGTTATGTCGAAACGGCCCCCGTCCGGTCGGGTTTAGTTGAATTAGCCAATGGCCGTCTTCAACGTGCAAATAACTTTAATATAAAACGAGACCAAGTCAGCCGACGCTCCGTTATTTGTTCGATGAAGAGACGATTGGTGATAGGTTAGCATAACATTGTTCCTAGGATAATTTTTTAATTCGCAATTCTATATTGCGTCGACTTCAGCTGCCTTCGTTGGTCAGTCATTCGCTGTACAAAATAAAGTTATCGACACTATTCACATTTTATTACCCTCTGGGCTGAGCTTAGGCCAGCTGGTTCAGGCCCAAGCGCTGGACAGCGTCAAACAGCACCTTGGGGATCGCTCTACTGTGGCATTGTAGTGAAGTTAGTAGAAGGAGCGCGACTAGTTTTTTTATGGTATAGCGGA
>DWCF01007478.1:0-10625 GCA_018230265.1 Delias oraia
CTTTATTTTTAATTATCGTTCTGTATAAAATGTACACTTACCACAAATTAAAATACTAATCCATTTTGAAAAAAAAACAGTCTATCTACCAAGATTTTGTTCCGAGCCGTTACAGGACAACAATACTCTATGGGATTGACATTCATAATTTAATTCAAGTAAGACATATAGACCAAATATAACATTACTATGTTTTTATCACGTATTCTAGTAACAACAAACGTAAAACAATAAAATGTATAAAGAAATATTTGCAAATATGAAAATTAAACTGATCTATGCGCATTTCAAAAATTTTAATTTAATAACTTGTAATTTTTATTAAGTTCCAAAATTCAATTTTTCATTATTAAATGCCTTTGTATATATGAAAACTCTACTTCTGAAATAGATAAATAACAATTCTTAGAATTTCCAGCGTAAAACTTATTATTACATTTTCCTATAATTCTATTACAACACAATAATATACTGTAGCAAATTATTTGCAAAGTAGAGTTCTCCATGATTCATTGTCGGTTTGATTTACGTGATACAATAAATTTCCGAACTATTAGTAGGTATGTTATATGTAACCTTTTTAATATATAATTATTTAATAATATCTAAATCATATAACATATTCATATCGTCACTGGTGTAATGCTGGAATTTTTTATTAAAGTTACTTGCTTTTTATCTTAAAAACAATTTTAATATTTCTTAACAGTAATCTTTTATAGAAAATACAATATAAGTGATGTAGGCTATTAATATTTAGCTATGTACACCGAACATGAAAAAATCACATAGCATTGCAAATTTAAAAAGTGTATAAATCTTCAAATATCCCTGAATATCTTAGGACTAAAGATGTAATACATTATAAATAGTATTCATAACAAATTGGCTCAATTTATTAGAAGTTGGGAAAGCTACAAACAAATAATTCGCTCAGTGAAAGCCCCGATAAGTGTCATGTCATTAGAGAGCGCGGCCCGCATAATCTGTGGGCCCACAGAGTCCTTAACACGCAATGTAAACTCCTTCCTAGACGGCGCTGGAAGAGCACCACCCATGGCATTAAGGATCCTAGTTCTTCCATCAACGTCCAAAGACGCACCCTCGTCACTATCCCCCAACACTTTACGCACACACTTTGATTTACACACTTCAAGCTCGGCCTCAAACAGATCGTGTGCAGCCATTTCAAATGTCCGACGAGTATCAAGACCTCCGACGGTCGAATTTGTCTTCACAGCACCTTCCGCTTTGGCCTTAGCAGCACCGGCTCTTAGAATAGCTGGCAGAAGTAATTCCACTACTGTAGCGACTGTCCTTGAACGAAGGTAATGTAGGACCTGCTCAGCTTCCCGAGTTTCGTCAAATAACCTTCGCTGTCTGGCAGCTGACACCGGTCTTGCAACATTCCATGACTCCATCCACGGATTACCTGGCAACAGCATGCGGTCGCCCAAACTCCCACCATCATCTGGCTTCCAATCCCTTGGCGAGTACCATCGGACGAAATCACATAATTCCGATCCAGGGTTTGCCGCTTTAAAAGCTTCCATATCCGATAATAGGGATGCACTCATCATTCTCGCTCGGAGTTCTGAAGCTTTTGCATCGTCACCAAGCCGCACCATCAGTTCTGCATCTTCTTCCAACTGATCCTCGGTTTTTGGGGCAGGATCCTGAAAATGTTAAATATAGAATTATTTTATATGTTGCTAAACCTGCGAGTATATTCCACATAATATTTGCTTTTGAACAGATGATATAGAAAGTATTTATTAACTTTCTCTTTTGCCAGAAATGTATAAGTGTTCATACTTAACGACCGTGAAATGTATGTCACAGATATATTTATTTGTCTTCAACAAAACAAACGCTTCTTACTTGCGTGCGTGGAACGTAGAGGGCACCTCCATTTTTCAATGTTGCGTCTTCAAGGCGACGCAACCTCCCCGTAGGGCGATTCCAGGGTTGATTTGCTGGTTCATCGTCCTCATCCGTGCAATCAAAAAATTCTTCTTCAGATGAATTACCCAAATTAGTGCTGGAATTTTCGAGTGCTCGGTTGATGCAACAGTTTAATAGCTGTAATTTTTGATGTAGCAGACAAGTTCTGGCATTTGGTGAACCATCAGTCATTCTGTAACAAACGAATTTATTATATAGCATGAATTTACTAGACATATTCCAATTATCACTAACAAGCACGCTAGCATTCACGTAAAATCAACATCATTAGAACTTTCACTAAGAACGCAATCCGTAAAAATGAAGAAATGACCTCGAGAACTTCGTTGAGAACACCTCGACTAATTTGAAAAATTTCTCTTACTATGTAAATCTATTTAATCTAATTAATTGCGACTGATATATTTTATTAGATAGATTTAAAAAATCTAATTATAAAACTAAGCTATGTTGTGACCCACAAACGACGTAAAACTCCCATACCGTTATCATATTGAATAACTACTTTACAAGATCGGCATTCCTGACGAATTGAATAATTTTCATTCTATTATATGATACGTTTCTTCTTTACGAAATATGGTATACACAGAAAATATGAGAAGTTTTTCAATTTCATACACACTATTCTTATAAAAGTATTATTCCACCTTTATGTAGTAGCTAGCTGCATTTTTAAAATTGTATTTTTTAATACAGATTTTCATCATAGTAGTTTAAATCCTAGGAATTTAGAGGCGAACATCCTATGATTATCGGTCGGTGAACCGTTTGTTTACCGCAGGTAGAACTGAGGTATCTATGGGTCAGACAATTGGTGGGGAAAGCGACGCATACGCAGAGTAAGACGCGAACGGACAAGGCATGCACGTCATGGCGCTACATAGCACCGCTATCGAAAGCTCATTAAGTGATACAGTGTTCTAATAATGACAAATAAATCAGTCAGTGCGAAATAAAAATATAGCTGTTAGTGAAAATTGTGAAATAATCGTGTAAAACTCTCTGGATCTAATGAAAATGGTAAATATATTTTTATTCATTATTACTATAAATTTTCACTATAAATCAATTTAAGCTATTTGTGTACTCATAGCCATTGCTGTGGCTAGACTATAATTAGTAAAGGAAACAATCTAGAATATTATCTTTTAAAAGAGAAAAAAGTACACAAATGTCTAATAAAATTCTTCTTGGTATTTAATTGGATTATGCTAATTGCTTTTATGATGTAAAATTATCATAAATGTTTATAACTATCACAATTTATACATTTCTTTATTTTTAGTTATAATAACTATATATAAACAACAATAAAATGAAGTCTTTTGCTTTTTTTCTTATATGCTAATTATACAAACATGATTGATTCATTTTCACAAAAGCCTTATTCTACGGCGAATAGCCTGAAAATAAATATATACCTAACAAACATATAATGAAATCCGGCTAAAACAGAAGTGTTCAGACATCTGTGCGCCAAAGTAAAAAACCGTCTCATTGTCAAGAGTACTTTTTGCCAATTTCACTTCCATGTAGTAAAGCCGAGACAAAGGCACGTGTACCACCGATAACAACGCACAGAAGTTCATGCGTGATTCACCTTATCACGTTGCCACTAATTTATTTCCACTGAAAATTCGAAAAAACTAAGCTTTTTCGCATTTGCCACCCAAAAATGTTTTTATTTGATTGATTCTTATATATTAGAAGTCCATTTTTGCCTGTAAAAAACATTTAACGGTGTAATGATTTTCTTCTTGTAATTATATGAAAATGGTCGTGTATATTTCCGTTATTATTACGTACTAAATAAACGCGCACGCGAAGTCTAATGAATCCATCTAGGTACTATTTCTTCATTAGCGAATATTCACTCACTGCCGACAATACGGAAACCCAAATAAGTGTTATTAACTACAAGTAGGAATATAAAATACATCACATAACATATAGAGTAATGAAACTATCTCTGCTTTACAAAGTGAATCTTCAATCTGAAGTCAAGATATAGTGACAGTTAGCATCGGGTCGGCAAGTAGATTGTAACTAGAATATAAACCGTTAGAATAAGAAAATATACATTAGTAACGCAACTCAAACATAAGAAACAATAAGGGTAAATATTTTTTTTTTAAATTGTTGTATTGTATGGAGGGCAACTGAGCATCCGCGTTTGCTCCATGGTAAGAGATCACCGCTGCCCATGGACAACCGCGCCACAATCCACTTTATGGTTGCGGTGCCGACTTTTTACGCCGCTTGAGCAGAATAATTGCACGGGCCTCCTTTATCCAAGGCACTTTCACTCACTCAGCAAAAGTCGCAACAAGTACTGTTTCACGCTGGTATTTTGTGAGCCCGTGGTATCACTTCGGAGAAACCGGTCTAATTTGTAATCAAGCATATACTACATAATGGGTTATATGACTATAGGTTTACATATAGGGCATCTGGGGGCCTTCTATGATCAAACAGTCATATTTACGTATTATGAATACGAAATAACTCATACAACTTCAGCGTAAGCACATATAATGATAGTTAAGGCTCGGTAGTTAGTATGCACATCGCCTTCGCAGTTAAATCATTGAATAGGGAGCTATCACACAAATGTGTCTCGGCCACGTCTGGCCGAGTTACGAAGCCTTACTTTTTCTATATATAATTTGAATTATGGGAAGAGTTACATCATACCTTCAGAAAGTTTCATGTGCTGATAAAAGTAACACTGAGGTGTTTTAGGAACGACTACCTCTAAAACAAGATAACGCCATGTCGCTAAAGTATAAATTTATGTTAGTGTGGTGAGGTTATCGAATTTCTTGACAATTCCCCAATTTTACAATGCAAGACGGCATCTGATTGACTACTTCATTTATCTTCCTTGGAGGCTCACACTGTCTACACCCATTGTGTGATTAATGGTTCAAACTGACAAACTATAACTAAGTTCACTTAAAATCATTGGATCAAAAACCTGTACAATATGTACTTTTATAAATTTTACATTACTATATATATTTCACAGACATAGAAATAAACATACAGTAATAAAACAATTTGATCATGAAGATTATTATATTAGTAAAAATATATATGTGTTATTTTATTATATAGCGGCAAACGGGGTAGTATGCCCTGGTGGTAATAGATCACCACCGGCTATAGAAAACCGCTTGCCGTATGTTTGATAACGTGGAAACTGGGTTGACCTCATGTATCCTCACTTACTCAGCGAAACGGTACAAGACTGTTTCACGTTAGCATTCTGTGAACTCTTGAACATAAAAAAAATCAAATTGAATCTAAGATATAATCATAACGAATAAACCGCTGTTAGAGACAAAATTTGTGTAATGTACAAATACGGAACTAAACGAATCACTCGAGACTTATCAATGATTCTCGAAAACCAACGTTGCGGTAACATGTGCATGAAAGAAAGTTATTTTCTACTGATGCGCCTCTCATGAGAAGTGAAATGTGACATCATTTCAGACATTTGTATCAGCGATTAGAAATCTATTTACATACAATACCTAGACGACAGTTCTTACCTACGTTTGACGTGTTATGTAAATATCAGACAAATTTTATTACCATATACCTAAGTATGTATCACAATTTAATATTTAGTGTTTTTATTAAAAATATAAAAGCAGCATAGATTTTTGTAATTATTTAAAACAAAAATAACTCTAACTATATGAGATGTTAAATGGTAAGAGAAGTTTTAATATATAAAGAAGTCGAGGTTTATTTAATTTAATAAACGTGGTTGTTTCTTTTAATATTGTCTCAACATAAATGGTGATACATTCAAAGATGCCTCCGACTAGATTGGGCTCAACTTTTCTCTCACCATGACTCATCACGTCCGCATTTGGTAGCAATAACCGACCTACTTACATATTCCACTATATTTTGCAGTTTTACTCCACAAAAAAATTACACCGGTTACATTTTAAATAATTGAATGCACCTCGAGCTATAAGCAAAATAATCATTCCTATTGATCATATTGTCACACGTGAGAGAGCCATGCATTTGCTGACGCACTAATTGGGCCAGTTCGTCCTAAATGATACCACAGGCTCACAGAAGAATCAGCGCGAAATGGTAGTTGTACTTGAAAGGATGCTTTTACCGTGTTTTGCTGAGCCAGTGAGGATATCGGAGGCCTTCAAAAATGACGCTTAAGTGTCGCTTAAGTGAAGTAAAAAGCCGACAACACAACCAATGCGCGGTCTATGGCGCGGTTATCCATAGGCGACGGTGTTATTTTACCAGATAAAAGACCCACCCGCTCCGTTGTCCGCTATATCATTAAAAAAAGTAAATAGGGATTCGCTTAATAGAAGGTTTTTATAATAAGACTATCTAACAGTAAACGAGATTCATTAAAAAGGGTATGTAGGCTTAATGGTAATGCGTTAGCATCTAGTCCGTCAGTTGTAAGTGGTCGCGGACTGCTCGTCATTGCGGTCAAAACAATGGTAGGGTACCTTTAATTATAAGTTAAATTCAATTTTTCGCATTCAAAAGTTTTTAACAATATTATTCTCACCCATGGGCATATGCTTCTGCATGGCTCATATATACATATTCGACATAAAAGTTAGACAACACAAACAAAACGCGTATTTTGGCGCAGTTGACCATGGGCGAATGGACGATAAAAGGGATGTCACGCTATGTAGAGGCAATGCGAGCATCTCGATGGTACTTTAACGCCTCAGCGCATATCTGACTTTTTATACACATCGCTTTTACAAACAGAATGCACGCTCATTATACTTATTCTTTAGCCGCGACTTTACCCGATCTGCACTAATGTATATGGCATTACTAGTAGTATTCTGAGAGTCTCGTAGGTAAGTGGTTTAAAGTCTACCATCAAGCGAGAGGTACCGGGTTCGAATGCCGGTCCGGACAGTGGCCGGGCGTGGGAGAGCGATGCTAAAGTATACAAAGGGATTACAGAATACTCAGCATGAAATGGTAGTTTACTTGAAACGGTACTTCTACTATGTTTCGCTGAGTGAATGAGGATATCGAAGGCCTTTAAAAATTCCACTTAAGCGGCGTAAAAAGCCGGCAACACAACCAATGCGCGGCCTGTAGCGCGGCTGTTCATGGGCGGCGATGTTCTCATACCATATATGGGACTCACCAGACAAAAAAATGTAAATGTGGAAGATATGCGAGTATTGGCTTCATTCTGAACAGTGGCTAAATACTATTCCACTAATATACGGAATAATATTCAAACACCCCATACGTTGCAACATTAAATCCGTTTCGGAAACACTAGTTTAAATCATAGTTTGATAAAAAAACTCAGGCCGTAAATCACGTTACAACATTTGTCGTAATTATTACTTCGAAAATTAACAATAAATGATTATTGCAATTACATTATAATTTTCCCATCCGGATTCCATCATTGGGGTAAAGATTTTACCTAATGTAAGGCCATTTATTAATAACTTTGCCGCGGCTTCATCTAATGTAGGTACGTAGAAATTCGTAATATCTATACTACTCTCCAAGATTTAATTATTATAATACGTGACTATATTTAACCTAATCTGTCTTCACATACATATCTTAATGATAATTTTAATAAGTTACGATTCTTGTAAATAATAAGTAAGAGTTAACTTGAATTAGAAATTTTCGTAAAACAAACACAATACAAAATTTTCTTTGTAATTATTTTTTTGTGTACTTATCGATATTGCGTAAAATAAATTATTGTAAGCTGATCAATAATGATTATTTTTCATTAAATCTTTCATCAAAACTGTTTGTAACTTAGAAAATCAGGAAAGCTTAAATAATAACAATATTCATATTTTACGACATTTTAGCAAACCGACGCACTTGAAAAATATAATGATAATAATGAAATAGACTTCTAAAGAATCTATATGCCCACGCGATCTTAGGTACGACTTCTAACGGCATATCTTCACGGCTAGTGATACATAACGTATTCGCTACCGGTAAGAAATATCCCGAACAAATCACGGTTATTTCTTAAATTCCTCACGCTTCAATAACCGTACCTAATACGATCTTGTAATGTCTATTTTATGTATTTCTTTGAACGGCTAAGATTAACAATCTATATTATTACTTACTGATCCAATCAATACCTACACACATAAGGATTTTTTATGCTATAGCAGGTGGGTCTCCTATATAGGAGTTATATAGGTGTTCTCTTACCATATGGTAAGAGAACACCGCCGCCCATGAACAATCGCGCCACAGTCCGCGCATTGGTTGTGTTGCCGGCTATTTACGCCCCTTTTAAGGGCCTCCGATATCCTCACTCTGAGAAAGACAATACAAGTACCATTTCACGCAGAATATTCTGTGGTAAGACTTATTCTGTGGCTGGCCGAATTAATGCGTAAGCATATGCGTCAGCGTGTCTTTGCCACGGATACGACAGTATTAAGACATTCGCCTGAAAACTGTCAAGCCGTTTCAGAGGCGGAATAAATTAAATTAAAATTGTCCGGACCGGGATACGAATTCGATACCTCACGCTTTTACACTTTTAAAAAGTGCGTTTTGAGTAAATGTTACGAGGTTTATTTTAACTTTAAGCGATTTTTGTGAATATAGCATGTTATCAAAATATAAATCAACATATTCATAATCACAAAGTTTTGTATTAAAAAACGTTATGGAGTTGTATTTAAGATTGTAGATTAACAAGAAACACGTAAAATACAAAGCAAAAGGCATTGTTAAGAACTCTTAGTTGGCGATAAAATCTATTCGAGTCACGTCATCGACACAAACGCACAATGCCCATTCATTAATAATCCCTCCATTTTCATCATTATTTTACACTTGGTACAGTTTGTGAAATGGTAACGCTAAGCGGACGCTAAAATAACACTATTCAATATAGTCAATGCTGAATAAAATATAGCTTCTTAAAAATGGTTTAAAAAGGGTCAGATTGGATTTAGCCCGTCTAATGCGTAACATTCGGCGACGGACATCACACAGACGTGTGATGTTACCGATCATCATCCCCCGTTTGGTCCTGGAAAGGATAACTTTACAATTACGTTGTTCGAACCTTACCAAAACATGATTCACAACGTAAACGCGTTTTATATACAGCGAACGCCATCTCTCGGCGTAATCCCGAACTGCGTAGACTGTATGTGCGATGTTAGAGATAACTGTTATATAAATGGAAAATTAAAACTGTCAAAATATCTTACACACTAAAAGCCTTTTGTTTCCTCTTAATAATTTAGGAAATGTGATAAAATACATGACTGTTTCTAAATTTAAGCAGCAATGACGTCATGACATTAAATGCTTATGAAATTGAAATGTCGAGAAAGGTGATAAAAAGTAAAAGTTTTAAATCCTTGATAAAACAATTAATTAAAAGTTATAAGACGATTACCAAAGTTATATCTTAAGCTTATTTGGAAGTTATAATAGTCTGCGAGAAAAATTAAACATATTTTAATACGCCTTAGGAGATTCTAATCGCAAACCCGTGGAAGAGCCATGCTGAAGCATATGCTGACGCACTAATTAGACCGGCTCGTCCGAAGTGATACCACGGGCACTACATTACTTTTTTATACATAATAGAGATATAAAATTAAAAAAAAAGAAAGTTTATGATATGAAAGATGATGATGATAGAAGATATGATATCATAGAAGTTTTCGTATATTCTCAATTTAGGAACTGTCGACTAGACAAGTTTTAAATATTAATAATAAATTAGTTTACTAAATTCATTTTCCACAAATGGGATCATTGAGAAAAACCTTATCGTTCCATCGAATTGTCAACAAGTTACAATTGAGTGATTGCCTAAACTTGTTACGATACTAAGCACATTACTAAAACTGTATATGTAGACAAATAAATCTTTAAGAATACAATTTATTCATGTTGAAAATCCATTCGCTAATGAAGAATTGTATTTTGTACCTCAATACGCTTAAAAACAACCGGTTAAGAATTAAATAATTTAACATCAACGGATTATTAGTATCCCATAAATATAAATCCTACTTGAATTCTTATACATGAATGGGTTGCTCTTTTATAATTAGTACAATTCTACGCTACGCTAATGCCATACAATGCTACATTACCACCATAACCGATCAGGTTCAATGGACAGAAGCTACAAGTTCAAGCTATTGAGTTTGCTCAACAAAACGTTGAATAACGTATCCGTTTCAGTTGAAAACTGGTTTCAAACCTCAAAGGCCACGCGAAAGTGATTCAGTCACCTAAACTTCTTGTAGAGTTGCCAAGTCAGGTTTACCGTTAACAGCGAAACTCTATCTGGCCAAAATAGGCCAGTGTGACAGACGGTACCTACTTACTATGAGGTCAATAGAAACTTATAATATACTGTTGTAATTAGTTTAAACTTTCACATTCATTGTGGAAACAATTACTAATTAAACTACGTGTATAGTTTCGTATATGTATCTAAAATTTTAAAAATATATTTGAAACATCTAGGCATCGTGTAAATAATACATGTGACATTTATATGCATATATGTTATATCTCTTAAATATGCTACTTTAATATCAAACGTAATTTTGTGTTGGGTTTTATTATGGCGTTGCAATCTTAATGGTCGG
>DWCF01007479.1:0-10624 GCA_018230265.1 Delias oraia
GGCTCACATTGAACGTTTACAGGTGATCCAGACGCGCTTCATGCGCATAGCGACCTGGGCGGCGGTGTTCTCTTACCATATAGGAGACCCACCTGCTCCATTGTCGCCATAGAATAAAAAAAATTGTCTTATATTATTTATAAGCAACTATTGTAATCTGGAGGCTGGAACTAAGTTTCATATAGATATAAACATAAAGTCGGCAACGCACTCGTAGCTCTGCTGGGACTTCATGGGACGTTGACCAATTATCCAAGGTAAGCACATTTGCCTCCCAACTATTGTTAAAAAAATTTTTTTAATTAAGGTAAGAAAATATCAAAACTGAAATTTAGCAATCATAAAATTATCGATTTCCCGCATTGCGTGTTACGCAGCCGTAATGGTTTTAAAATGTCGGATTTCACTAATTAGCTTTAGCTTTACGATATCATTACTTATCTAATACCAGCCAGTAATCGTTATTTACGGAGACAGCTTGACAGTTCACAGTTTTGTTCACTAAATACCACAGAATTATTTTACTACCAAAGTTAATAAATAAATATAAAGGGTTTGGGCTTAAATAACGCGAAATTGGATTTGTTTGAAAGGTTGTAAAGTTTATTAAAACGGACTAAATATTTCAGTCAGAGGTAACTATTAAGGTTAATAAATAGAAAACTCAAAAAAATAGTATAGGAAATAATTAATTAAAATTTATGTCATCTGGTTGACAATTTAAGCTTTTAGGGTACGAGAGATTATTTTATGTTTTAACTATTCAATCTAAAAATAAAAGTTTTAAATTTGGCATTAATATTTATGTAATATATTCGTTAATAAGGTATTATAACTTAAACATAAAATGCGATTTTCCATTTCCTACTTATCTCTATAAAAACCGTATTAATTTTAAATGGCTGCGGGCTACGAAATTATCGTTTTGAAACTAGCTTCAATCATGATGTAATGTCTTTAAATATGCCACGGTGTGAATCCATCAAGCGGCCTCCTTTGATCTGTTCCGACGGCCAGAAGGCATTGTCTTTTGCTCGATTTCTACCTTCTCCCTTATAATATTGATATCTTGTTAAATGAGAATTATCTATAGAAAGGATATATCTATGATATATTGAAATAGTATCTTAACTCGTTTTTGCTTTATATATTTTATATGCAAATAATATAGATAATATATTATATTTATTGTAATTATCATAAGATTAAAACGTGATCGCAATAAAACACGTGTTTCATGAGTTAAGGTAATTCTTTTCCACCAATCATTTAAAATATTTGACATTTAAAGCGTGTCCTATTTGGAAACAGGTACAGACTATATATAGATGGACTGCAGATCGCTTTAAACGTAGATATTAAAAAGGTACAGATTATATATTCTATAATCTATATTTTTATTCTACTAACGGCTGTACAGTCCTCAACAATATTACTGATTAGCAATCTTAAAAGAGGTTTGTTTATGGTCAATGAGTAAAACCTTATCCAGTAAATGTAAAATTTTTTGGTATAAACAATAAAGTAAAGATGTCGTGGGAGTATGATTAATACCAAGCGTCACAAATCATCTCGATGAATTAGACAATTTGTGACGTCATCTCGGACCAAATCTGACTTCAAACAGAGCCGAATCATGGCTTTTAGGCTATTTTATATCAACTTGTTATACGGATAAAATTACTACAAAATCAAGGTAAAAATCTGTCACCGGATCTTTCAAATGGAATTATTATATTAAAACTTTAAATTATTGTAAAATGTTAATAGTTTTCTATTTATATATGAACTTTTAAATATCAGTTCGGAGCAAATACTAAATAACATACGGAGGTCCAAGAAATATGTTGTTGTAGAACAATATTTTGTTGATCCGTACCACAGATTACGAATAACGGCAATTAACGCAGCCATTCATTATCAAACAAATTAATCAAATGTAATTAAATTAGTATCAATTAATTGCATATGAAACATAAAATAAATAAAACAATAGTTACACCTGTTTCACAGCATATTAATGTTGCTATATTAATAAATTTTTATTGCCATTTTAAAATTGAAAGCGTATCAAATTGACGGAATCTCATTTGCATTGGGCATAAATTAAGACATGATGAAAAGTATAGAATATTCTAATGTGATAATTAATGTTGCGTTGGTAATATTATACATATTAAAATTAATACCTTGATCCACAAACTAGCACCTATAAGAACCTAATGAAAGTAAGGTAGTTTATTCCAAATTAACTAAAATCCGTGTAGGTATAACTTAATACTTAATTTTTGACTGCTAAGTATTAACTTATTATATTATAAGTAGGTAAATCAAGTTAATATTGCATCAGTATAATTCAATATAAATTGTCAACTTAGTTATCAATTTAGTTAATTTTTTTTAATACTAAGTAAAAGTTGCGTCTTTGAAGTAAATGCACGCAATAAAAAAAGTTAATTTTTTTGAGGTCAGCAAATGTGGTAAATAAATCACGACATGTGTCACATGTGTTAAAATCTTTGATTAAAAAATAATTTGATTTGATTTAACAGAAATATTATTTCAGTGAATTTTTGCATTGCATCTATTTGAAATTCAATTTTAATAAATCAAAATAATTTTAATAGGCTCAGCTATTATCGCTATAAGGGAAAGTATAGATTGAATATTATTTTTAAAGTACACATATATTTTACGCTTGTATGATACAATGATTGCTTTATTTAGCAAAGAAAAATTATAACAGTTTATTCTTAGCAAATGTATAATCAGTGACGCCAGTAGGCTATTCATAATTCAATTTTGAATTATATTCAAACGCTATTCAAATTATAACAAATTATTACAAAAGTATATTGGGTACGTAGAGCTTTTTCAGTATAAGTATATTCAGTATTAAAATATTGAAAATTTTAAAAATACGTTTAAACTAACTAGTGTTTTTTATTATTTTCGTAAGACTAATCTACCGCTCCTTAAAGTCTAAAAGGCTCTAGCTTACTCAGCCCACTGGTAATGTTTATACCTATGGTTATGAAAATAATAATTTCAAGCATTGATATTTTTTATAACTACCGTCAAAAGTAATTATTATAATTTAAGCATTATAAAGTTTAAAACTGCATTGCATATTGAGCATGCAATAGTAAAAATTTGATGTTGAGCTGCATAGTCTTTAAGAAAATATTTAATGTGAAATGATATTCTCAAACTAATAGTTTTAAAGAGATTTTACCTAATAAACATTATATGTCATGTTTATAAAATTATAGGATCTAATAATGTATATTTTTATTTTATAATTATTATATTATGTACATTAATAAATAAAGATAATTAAAAACAAAAAAATTGCAAAGAAGTCTGTCTCCAAAACCCAAGTCAATGTGTTATCAAAGTATGTAATTACTAAAATTGACTATGATCATCGCAAATGACAGTTTTGGCGGCAAGTTAATAAATACATTTTATTATTATAATCCGTAGACTATTAGGTTTAATACGATATTGGTTTTCAAGTTTCGACGTATAAGGTGAGCGGACAGATTGATGTGTTTATTAGTGTAAATTAGTGCCTAAACCGGTTTTATGTAGGTTGATTTGTATGGTGTAGGCCAAACGGCAGAATATATCACCTGCAAGCACCTGACGTTCTTATTTCACTGAAAAGTAGTTGAACGGTTATGGAAACTTTTTCTGGTTTTACAGCACAGGTTCTCCGCATTAAATTTGACTACAATACTATATAATATATTTAAATAGATTATTTATTATTATGTATTGAATCTAACTGTAAAACACTTCAGAAAGACCTAAAGGCATGCAGTAACAGATCGTTCACAGTATTAGTAGTTGCATAACTATAGTAGTATAGTATAGTAGTATAACTAGTTGCATAGTAAGACTATATATTTATAGATTTTTTATGCATATCAGGAGGCCAATGATTAGAAGACTCACTTAGGATAAGCTGACTTCGCTCATGGACATTCTTAGCCCTTACAGAGTCGCAGGTGCTTTTTCCGGCTTTTAAGGAAAGTGTACGCTCTTTTCTTGAAGGTAATATAAATTCTATAAATTTCTTAACGTTTTTAGCAATAAATTTAAATCATTCTAAAATACTCAACAATAATAAAGCTGGAATCTGAAGTTCATAAAATGTATTTGCGTTTATATTTCTAAAAGAATGTTGCAAATATATCATTAATATACAGATAATAAAATAATCTACTTATATTTAAAGTATTATATATTTAGTCTATGGCGAACGTTTGAGTGACATCTGAGACACGATAGAGGCCTACAATGCTTGAATCTTATTCCACCACAATTACTGTCATTCAAATAAAAATCGGGACTTTTTGTCAAACTTAACACTCTTTTTATTGTATCGCGAGCATCGGAGCCGGCGGGTCTCCTTTAGTGTAAGTAAGTGAACACCGCTTTGGACGGACAACCGCGCCACAGTCCGCATTTAGATTGTGTTACCGGCTTTTTATGTCGCTTGACCGGTATAATTTCATGCTTACGATATCCTCCCTCACTCAGTAATGTTAAAAAGTACTGTTTCACGCTGGTATTCTGTCCGCTCTTGGTAGGTAGTATCGGAGAAGGCAGCCCATTTAATGCGTCATCATATGCGTTAGTGTAGCTCTCCCTCGGGCATAACAGCGTTAAGATACACGCCCAACCACTGACAAGCCCTTCCAAAGACCGAATAAATTTAATTCAGAGCCAGCTACTCAAACTTAAAATGCTCGCTTAAATTTGATTACTAATAAAACTAGGTAGGCAGAGCTAAAGCGCTAGCCTTTTTTTGGAAATAACAGATGCGTGTATTAATTTTTTATTCTATTCTCAGCAAAGATTTAAATGGTATAGCGTTAAATGCTCCTAAGTAAATTGCAACGCATCACTCAAAATATCTCCATATATTGAAACAGGTTGGAGGGTTAGATGGTTATAAAAGCGAAAGTAGGAGTCAGCTCGTCTCGGGGGCCAGCTAATAGGACTTTAATAGCTTCGGCGTTTCACAAAGACATTGTGTTTCATTGACCGCGCGGCTGAATGTCCATTTTTGAATGAATACAGGCTTCATCTTCCAAAGGCTACTCATTTTCAGAATGCGTAGGTCATCTTCAGGGAAGGCGAAGGTTATTTTTACTTATAAACTGAATAGAAATATTTGTTTTAATATACTTCTGCAGACAATACAATTTTATATTGGTCAATGATTGCATGTTGGTTAGTTCCATTAAAAGAAAATTCCAGTTCTAAGAAAGTTATTTTACGTGATAGGTATGGTAGTCAAGAATTGGGTCTCTTCGTTGGCGACACGGATGTACCTAAGACCTAAATGATTGAAGATTTACTTCTCTCTTTTGTTAATACAATTAAATCCAATATCAAGCACCGTTGATATAAATAGTAGAGTTTAGTGGTAAAGAGGTATTTTTTATTCAAATCTAGTTTTTTTAAATTTTGATTAACGCTGCTGCTCGTCATAACCACTACGTGACCGCGGTGCGTCTTTGATATCGAAACTTTTTACTGTTTTTTTTTCAACCTCGGCTACCGGGCATAGGGCTATTCATGCAAAATAAGATTCATAAAGATTTATTATGTGTACGGGGTGGGCTTTACGAATTAAAATGCTTATTTTAATATGTGAATGCACCTTTTTGGTCGTTGAGACGTTGTTAGGATACATTAATAATCCGATATTGTTGAGACTTGTAATCTTTTTAACAAGAAATTGAATGTTTTTTTCTAATTAAAATAACGAAAGGATATTTAGTAAAGGATTATTCAATGTAAATTGGCTAGGTTAAATTCGAAATTTCGACTATTTATCACGCTTTAGTGTGAAATAAAAATATATGCAAAGGTATTTAAAATAACCTTTAATATAACTCATAGCATTTTTTCGCC
Organism: Delias oraia; assembly: GCA_018230265.1. Lineage (NCBI taxonomy): Eukaryota > Metazoa > Arthropoda > Insecta > Lepidoptera > Pieridae > Delias > Delias oraia. The sequence continues at coordinate 5,932 of DWCF01007479.1, forward strand.
CGCGAGAAGGCCATGCTGTAGCATATGTGGACGCACTAATTGGGCCGGCAGGTACGAAGTGATACCACGAGCTCACAGAATAGGTTCACAGAATGCTATAGCGGACAACGGAGTAGGTGGGTATCCTATATGGTAAGAGAATACCGCCACCCAAGGACAACCGCGTCACAGTCCTCGCATTGTTTGTGTAGCCGTCTTTTTACGCCACTTAAGCGGCATTTTTAAGGGCCTTCGATATCTTCATTCATTCAGCGAAACACAATAGAAATATCGTTTCAAGTACAACTAGCATTTCACGCTGAGTATTCAGTAAGCCCGTGGTATCACTTCAGACAAGCCAGTCCAATTAGTGCGTTAGCATATGCTTCAGCATGGATCTCCAACGGGCATTCTTAATATATGACATAGAAGTAATGAAAAATAAAAATACCGCTATTATTAAGATTATTTGTTTTTAAATTGTTCTAATTATAAGTTTTATCGCATTTATAATAGATAGTTACTTAAGTATTTGTAAGTATGTTGTTAAAACGGTAGAATTTTTTCGTGACCTTCTGATTTAGCAAGTTTTGTGGCAAAAACATTGTTTGTTATGGTTTTTAGAAAAGCGCATCTAATTCACTCGGGCGGTAAAACAAAAGTCAAACGCATTCATAAATGGACACAACGTGAAACTTTTTTTAAATATTTGGGTTTCCTTTTTAGCATTCACTCTTGTTGTCACTACGAAATTGAACTTTGGCTGGTTTACCAGAAGCATGGAATTTAGCTTGAATAAAAGATTTTTATCATGCCATGTCCAATACAAGAAATATAAAAAGCAAAGTATAGATATATTTTTATGACTTTTATGAAACTAAAAAGGGCAACGTTTGTTCTATTACCGTTTTTTTGCTAGAATATTTGTAAAAATTATTATATTATTACCTAGTTTAAAAGAGAGTTGAAAAAATTGCTATAAATCGTTTGTTACTTTAATTCTCTAGATTTTACAAAGTAGGAGAATGAAATTTTTAGTGTAGTAGGTAGTTAGTTGTACAAAAATTATTATATAATCCAAATTAATTTTAATTCGATATATGTAGTAATGTTTCATGTTTAAAAATCTTTTCGCAATTAAGAAATCTAGACGGTTTATGACTTCAGTCACTCAATATAATTGAAAAGCTAGATATGTAAAACACTAAGATCGAAAGCGCACCTACAGAGAGAACGCGCGGCGGCCAGCGAAGGCGGCGGCGCGCTAATTGGAGGGCGCGAGATCAAAGCGAGCCGACGTTACACTGATTAATCCCGAATCCGCAATTAGTGCCTTTGTTCGGCGCATATTAGAACTCATTTCCAATAAGATCTAGCTCTTGCTTTGGAGTCGAGACTTTTCCACGTCATACGCATCTTTCACAAAATACTGAGAAATGTAGAAGTATTTTTTTAAATTTTAATGTTATTTTAAAACTAATGTGACAGATAGGTCTCACTGCAAAGTATACCTAATAAATAGATCATTGGTACTACAAAAGTTCTTAAATAATACAACTCACATGGAGTTGGGATCTTTTTTTTATGGTATAGGTATATATGGTATAGGTAATAACCGAGCAGGTGGGTCTCCTATATTGTAAGAGAACGCCTCCGCTCATAGACAACCGTACCACAGTGTGCTGTGTTTGTGTTGACGGATTTTTACGCAGATTAATCGATATAATTTCAAGGATCTCGGATAACTTCTCTACACGCGGAGCATTGGACAAGTACCGTTTCAGTCTGAGTCTTCTGTGAGCCCGTGGCACGTCGGACGAGCCGTCCCAATAAGGGTGTCAGCAAATGCTTCAACATTTCTCCCACGGGTGCGGCAGTGTTAGACACTCGCCCGGCCTCTGTCAAACCCTTCCAAAGACCTTATAAATTATAAATGTTCAGATCTGGATTCAAAACCATATCTATCGCTTCGTGGTAGACTTATAAAGCCACTCTAAGAGGCTGTGAAAACCTTAACTTTTTCAAGTGCGAAGGCTTTCCGCGCCTAACGTAAATGCGGCTTTTTTAACAAGCCAAGCTTTGTATTATGTCACATACAAAAAGCTAAACGATTAGTCAATACCACCGTATAGCTCTAACTAAGCTTCAAAAGCACCGCCCTTTTGTGCGTCTGCCCGCATTTACCCGTGACCCGCTGAAGTTAAGTCAATTTCTTACGCCTTTCACTGTCGCTTTATGTCATTCGAATAAGGTTCAAATCCGTTATTTAATATTAAATGGTATCATTACTATTGGATTATATTTAAATTTGATTACAATACTTTGGACGAATTAAATACCTAATTAAAAAAGTGCCTATAAATCCATAAATTAACCAAATTATTTATTAATTCTAGATGTATTTTTTTAAAATCCATATAGGTATTTATTTTATTTTTAAATGCGACACAATGACAAGTTGTCTATATAAGATTTTCTTCTGCATTGTCAAGAATCGCCGCTGTTATGGTGTCATTGAAAAACGAACCCGTTGGTTTATTTATTTTTTTATTTATGTTTATAAATGTTTCGGAAATGTGCATTATCAAACGGAATAAAAATAATTATTAGAATGTGATTAATAAATGTGGAATAAATTCTTGCTAAAGTAGCATTTCTACCATTTTATTTGTGAAATATTAAGAGAGGAACTAAAAGACTGGTACCGAGGTGCGTTTAAAAAAATCAAGAATTTAAATTCAAATTTCGAATCTTAAGTGGCGGGTAACCATCCCAAGCGCTTCTAATTTATAATGAGCGGTTGTAATAACAAAACGAACATGGATCTAGATAGGATCGATCGATCGATGAAATGGCTCAATCTTGCGCCTATAATAGAGAACATTTAAAAATTTGTAAGCTTTCATTATAAAAGATTGTAAACCTCACATGGGGTATGAAAATCTGATGTGATTTGCAATTATTGAGGCGAATTTCTACAAACTTGGATCGATTTTTCTTTTCTGAACTCGTAACCGGTTCCTTACAGATGTTGCGCCGTCGGTGGTCGAACTTGGAACTAATTGTGAGCCATTAACCCGATCAATGCTTGTCTTGTGAACACTTTAGTACAAATGGATATTTAAGATAGAATCCCATGTGTTTGAGATATCCCAATATTCGGATAACTGTGATACATAACATAATACGAACAATTTATTCTTACTCTTTCAAAAGCTAATACTTTTAACACTTACCTACGGCCAATTTAGAATATTTAAATGATGATTTTTTTACGTATTGATTACATTTAATAAATGGTGTTACTTACCTAACAATGTAATTATAACTATTTTATTCCATTTTGTAGCCCTACGATCAATATTATTTAAATTTATATTTTATAAAGTCTTTCGAAGGGTTTGACAGTGGCCGGGCTATCTCAATAGTGTCACACCCGTGGCAGAACCATGCTTAAAAATATACTGACGCACTAATTGGGCCGGATCGTCTAAAATAATACCACGAGCTCACAAAATATTCAGCGTGAAACATAAGGTACTTGTCTACTACTACTAAGTGGCTGAGTGAATATGGATATCACCAACATGGAATGTGGCGCGGTTGTCCGTGGCCAGACGTGTTTTTTACTATAAAAGACACCCACTTACTCCGTAGTCCGCTATATAAAAAATTGATCTTTATTGACAGAGTAAACAAACACATAATATCTATGTTTAGTAAGTACTATAGCCACGTATAGCTACGCAGCTATAACCCCCATTGGCCAGGCTATTAATACTCGCATTCAATCACAAGCAGCCACTGTAGGTTTAATTAAGAAGTCTATTATTACTCTACACTTCTCGCAGTGGTAAGGGCATTTCACACTGAACGCAGGACCAACCAGTTTGCGAAACCACAGACGATAGCTAGAAAATCCTCACCTAAATCAAATTATGACACTATAATAAATGCTAATTTATTTTGCAAATCCAAATATATATTTGAAAGTTATACATCTCTAGGAATACCTAGGCAATTTGGACAAATAATTACAATTAAATTATGATTTAAATTAATGAATAATAGTTATAATAATAAAAATGCTAGAAGTATTATAAATACCTCTTTAAAAAGGCTTTATAAGATATATATATAAATTGTTTATTTAATTCTATATTAATTGTTAGTATAAAGTAGCAACATCTTCATAGAATAACAACTTAGGTCTTGAAGTAAGAACTTGTTTCGTTTTTCTATTGTTGTTTCCTATTAAAATATCGCTACCGTTCTGAACAATTCCTAATAGAGTAGTCGATTAGTCAAGTCAGGATTAGAACAACAATGCTTACGCAACCGGTCGGCGGCTGCCCTATTGTGAGCAAATAGACGGCTGATTGCGTACGCGCAAGCTATCGGTGGCTAAATGAATTGTATAGTTCTCTTGTGACTTTAAGCTCATGAGACTACATTAAATTAACAATGAAAATATATTTTATTTACCTAAAGAACATATGTGTAATAATAATAGCTACCAATATTTTTTCGAACGTTTTAAAATATTTTCTATATCGACTGGTTTGTTTTTATTATCAATAACTTTAACAAATTTGCGTTGGTGAAAAACACAATTTGTTGCTATTTTATTAGACATCTGATTTTTATCATTTTACCTACATTACAATATTAGGATTGTTAATAGAAAAACGTAAAAATCTTATAAATAACTGAG
>DWCF01007480.1:0-10624 GCA_018230265.1 Delias oraia
ATGTCTTAAATAAGTGAGCAAATAATTTAATAAACGACTCACATTTTAAAAATTATTCTCCCAACTAGAAAACCGGCTGAATGCCTGTAATGATTTTAATACAAGTTTTTGTTGCTCTAGCAAGGTCTACTTTGTATATATCTGGTCTGAATTATATGAAGAAAATAAATCAATGAAGAAAATAAAACATTAAATAATGAAAAGGGCCAATTTAATTTCCCGCGCGTTTTTTAATCGCTCGTGTATTGAGAAAACCGTCCCGACATGCATCGCGATTCATTACTTCACTAATGGAGGCCGTAATGAACCAATCTAACAGATTGCCCTCGAATCTCCTACTTAGAATGTTGATTTGAAAGCTCTGACGCGTCACGTATCTTTTTCTTAATTTAATTACACATTTACATTAACTTAATTACATTATGTTTTGTTATTTGTGTATGTAAATAAAGTTAAACTTTGTTTAATAAGTTGTGTTGTGTTATGTGTTCTATGTTTAAGCGGTTTGTCATTAATTATTTTCTAATTTCTGTTATAATATAATGAAGATATGGTAATATATTATAATAGAACGTTAAAAAAACATCTAAAATAAAAGCATCAAATGTTGTTTCTCTTTTAGAGCAACTTTATTGTTTTTTTTATATTTTACGATCACTAGAGTTTTCTATAAAATAAACTCATTGTATATATAAAAATACGTCGATATACGAAATATACGAAAAATACTAGTACTATGAATATATACATAACTTGTGTAAACATGAATTACATATGTATATACATTATGCTATAGTAATTCCTGACCAATGCCCATTAAACGGAAACTCCGGTTTATGTTTAAGCCAAAGCTTAACACAAGTCTGATTTTGAGGAAGTACTCTGTCGCTCTCACTTCCGCCTATAAATAAAAACATTGTCCTCAACTCTATGAACAGTTATTTCATACACACGAGCATAATATACACGTCCGTAAATATTGATTACAATTAAGTCAGACATAAGTTCCTCCGGCAGTGATATTAAATTAAAACTTGTTTAATTAATGTAGCTCAATACACTTAATGATCCGCATAATACAGCGGCAAATTAAATTTGTTCGCCAGTTGACACGCGGCTACTAATAATAGTCGCTAAGGTTAAAGCGTGACTTGCGAACTTGTTCAAGAACTCCAATTTGCAGCGTTTGAGCGGCTAGAAGTCATATTATAAGGTCTACGGTAATTCTCTTGACAAACACAATGAATAACGAATGCGTTTTGCGTTATATGTTATACGGAGATCGAGGGAGCTTCGTGCATCCCGCTTCCGGCTTCCGTTGTTTGCTTAATTCTGTATGTTCGCGCTAATTGTGTCACGTCACACGTGCTCATTGCAAACTTAAAGAATCGCAATGGCGCCAAGAAAACTCTTTTAGAATTTAATAAACTCGATTCGAGCATAAGGCGCAAGATTTATGGCCGACACAAATCGTATTCGCTAACAAACAATATGGCATTCGAGGCGAGGTAGAATACGACACGAGTACATCATATTGCAGGCGCTATTAATACGTCCGTCTCATGAGCAGGCTGGGAGGGAGGGAGGCTCCGGCGCCCGCACTCGCCGCTCTTAATTGAATGAGGAGCGGGAATTGTTTCCCAAAATGAAACAATTAATTGTGCAACGGCTATTCCGCCTTACATGGATAATACGTTCGTGTATGGCCTCCTAACGCGGCTGCACCCCGTCCTTTATTGGACCGACTCTAGGAATTTCTGTACATTGGCACTCGTATCCAAAACTTAATCGGAAATTTATAAGATGTGGTCTCGTTTAGAGTGAATTGCAGCTGATACCTATTTAAAAGAGTCTGTTGGAACAATATTCGCAGCGCGGAAAACCTTTTCGTTTGAATTGCAGCGTTTAAAATTTTCATGGTCAGATCATAGCATGTATAATGCGGTTTTCCGCGTGGAAATTTAACAAACATGTAGCGCATTCAAGTTGAAGACGCGTCGTAAACTTTACGCCTCGCCACGAGAGCCTCTCAAAACTTTTCATATTCCCCGACCGTAAAACCAGCCAAAAAAGACGAGCAGCCGAAAACATTGTAAACGTTCGCTGCTTATCGGCACAACCACCTATTACCGTGGAATTAGTTTTAAAATACAGTCTTAACGACGCTCGTTGCACCGGCAATTGCCTCATTTTCCATTTTAAAACAAGCTTGCTTATTTTGGTTTAAAGCTCAAATAGAAGTCACTAGGTATTCGATATATTACAGCATCTGCTGTTTTGTCTTGAGTAATGGTAGTATTTCGTTTATCAGTAATATTAAAAGCAATTTAAAAACAAAAGCGTTACAACCATTTTAAGTTGAAGAAATTTATTTACATTTCACGAAAATTAAAATAAAACTCTTGCATAAATGTATTATGTATTCAATAAGCGCAAGTAAGCAACCAATGGCAATGGAATTGCAAATGGTAATTTTATATTTGATAATACATATCTAAATCTAACTTGACGTGGCAGTGTTTAATTTGCTATATTATATTGTATGCGCCCTAGTCATTACTTAACTGATAGGAATGGATCGGAGTGCAGTGGAAATTGCACAGGGTGGGACAACATTTAATTCTGGAGCCGACAACTGCATATATGATTGTGTTAGAAACGTTAAACCATTAGCCTGCGAAGTTAGATCGTTTCAGTTATGTACGCGACAACTGCAACATATCCAAATTCTCTCTTTATATCTACCATAATTGCAGAGTTTCATTGGTTTGTTATTACATGATATTACATTATTATAATAAATGATTGAAACTTATTAAAACCGAGACTATTATAATTATATTATTTGTAAATGAAAATTGTATGTAAGTGGAAAAGCTAACATATTGTTTTTCCTAAACTGAATTGCGTATTTCCTTTTTCAACTCAAAGAACTCAAGTAAATCTAATATAAAATCACGGAAAAGCGCGTGACACTTCTTAACGCAGATTAAGCACTTAAGTATGCACTAATAGCTTATTGTGAGGAAAAAAGATATCTCGCGCGGCGGACTCAATCACAGGAAGTGCGCCATCTCATCGCGGAAGTGGTTTCTCTTGTCGTCTCACTCTCCCGTGCTTCTGTTTTGTAAACTCGCACGTTAATGGACGTATACGACTTGATGCGTCCCGATTGAATGCATTTCGCAATGGAAACGGGCCGCGTCGAATTCAATCTTCTGAGCATTATGAACGTAACTGGATTGTGTTCAAGTTTTTAATCAAAATATTGGGTAACTTTTTTCATATCCTGAATGCTCTTAGTTTATTCCCTTAGCTTTTGTATAACAAATGACCTCTGTCATGGCTTTTAGGCGGCTTATTGAGATTTAACATTTTGAATATACATAAAGTCTCAGACGAAAAGAAACATTTTTTGACTTCTATTATAGTTGATGTTCAAAGACTATTACAACCAAGTACAACATGAAAAACTATATGGATTATCTTACTGTAGAATCTTAAGATTTACCTTGCAACAGGTCCGCTGGCCGTGTCAAAACTATGTCAGAAAGTCGTCATAGCAAAAGTGAAATCGTAAGACTTAATCCGCGAAGCCGACGAGGGCACTCGATTAAAATGAATCACAACGGTGCTAATTGAACCCGCCTCGCCGCGAGCTCATCCAATTAGCCACGACTTAGAAACCCCGGGCCGCAAGCCTCCCTGTAGTCTGCCCAGGCCACCCACCAATATGAACTGATGGAATGTATCACTCACATACTTATGACGTAAGCGCTTTCTGTTTGATTTTGTTGGGCAAGTTGTCTACACTGCGACGTGAAATTAAAATCACTAAAGACGTTCTAGAAAATAATGACGCCCAGTTGTTTAGACAAGTGATAACAACTGAGGTAGACTTCACAACGCCTTAATGACATCGAAGGCAGTGGGCCTCGCGTGCGCAGTTCTTGTTATATCTTTATTACAAAGGAGTGCCTCATTAATTCGGCAGCCCTTCAAAGTTGAGAGTTGCGAACCCTTGACCTCATTCATGAGAGCGATACTGAACCGTTTCGAATTGAAACGCACCTTGCGATACATAATTAACGATCCTCATTACTGCGTAACAAATATACTCATCCAGCCTCTACACTGCCCCTTTCGTCTACGAACATAAACGAAGTTACACCATCCAACTAAAAGATATAATTTCTTGACTCATTCTAGCCAGACAGTTTCTATTATCCTTAATAGTGGTCGTAAGAGTTTTAAAATGGTTTGGATACGAAACTTGTTCCGCTCAGGAAGTGTTCTAGGGCAGAAACTGCGATTTGCGGAAGTTCGATATAGAGCATCGCATTTTATTGGGAAAATTCTATAATCACGGCCCGTAAGAGAAATGTGCATTGGTTTCCAGTAATAGAAAAGTAGTGTCATCGAGACATGCTTTCCCGATTAGCCGTGCAGAGGAAAGCATGTAAAGAGGCCAATGAACACGGGACGTGTCCGCGGAGTCGTGCATTTTTAATGGCTCACGCTAGTACACTCACTATTAATATTTACCGAACACGTCAAGAGGGTGCACTTTACCTTTTAGTTAACTAGCGTCCGGCCGTTCATTAAATTTTCACGCGCGTCAGTTTCGGCCGAATTTTCCGCGGCGCTGACCGCCCGCCCGGTAACGAGCGGGCTTCGTTACCGCGCCGCGCACTACTCCGCACCACACCAACCGATCCCAGTTTTATTAATAATAAACCGTTACTTCGACTATCGCTTTGATGTCAATTCTTTCATTTTCTGATTTCTAAATAATATAAAAAAATAAAGATTTGCACAAGTTTTATGTCAAAAATATAAATTAATTTGATAAATAAAATTGATTTGGACATTTATTAATGTATGAAAATTTATTGATCAAAATTAGTAGACGTTCGGGTTGTCTAGCATAACTCACAGGTGAAAAACGCTTCATGCAAATAAGACAAGCTGACATATCAATGAAACGGTCGGCATGCACCTGAAACTGAAGACGAGCGATGATTAATGCGTGGAGTTGTATCGCATCGCGTGCTGCCCGAGCATGAATAAGGAATGAACGCGCGCGCACGCGACGCGACAAACGGCCAAAACGCACGCTAGCGCCGCCCGCCCTACGCCGCCCTAATTTATTACTCCACCCTGTATTATCACTCGCCTATCTCTCTATGCCATTTATGCAAAAGTCACACATTATTCACTATTCCTAAATGCGTAAAGAGATAAATATAAATTTGTAGTGTTTGAACTTAATTATTATGGTAGGCAAACATAATATTTGGCTAGTTGTGTTGATGGCGAAGGACCGCTTATTCTAGGTGAGCCTCGTGAGCTCGTTTGCATCTATTTAAAAAAAAATTAAGATCACATTTACATAAATAGATATTATTTTATATTATCTATATTTCTTTCTTTTAGCTTTTAATAAAAAATTAAAAATATATATATGTATAGGTATATAATTTAATAAAACTTAAATCTTTTGTAATATAATTTATTAATCTCATACGAAAGACGCAAATTCGCAAGCAAACGACACATACCATAACAATGACGTCTGTAAATCATTCAAATAATAGGTACAACATATAGCGATTGTTTGCGAACATCTATGAGCTTAGGACTATTAAATTATTTGGTTGTATCCAATTTATCTGCGGCATTGTCTCGCGACGTCCCGTACTCGGAACCTCCAATATAAACAGAGTTTTGTTACTCAATCCCTTACATTCATCTCTAACACGCTAAGCTACAAGTAAATATTCTAACTATAATAAAGACATAATTGTATTCAGTCTGTCATGAACGCGCGACTCGTATGACGGCTATTCACTCAGAATTTAACATGATCCAAGGTTCAATTGAAGTTTTTGTTAAATTTTAGAATTTATGTAATGAAAATTTAGAAAATGCAGGAAATAAATGGAGCCCAATGTTATCGTTAATAATGAATGTACGGCAATACCCTCTATTGCTTTTGGCACTCAGTATTCAATAACGGAGACTAGAATTTGGCGGTTATCGAGTGTACGGTCGCCTTTATTTAAGGGATGCGTTGGCCATGTTTGTCGAAGTAGTCAATGGAATGCCAATGGGCTGTAGGCCATTGTACGCGTCCGACCAATTCCTATTTAATATTAATCTAAACAATTGTCTTATACATTCAATTTGAAATCAAGTTATTGAATTACCTTGCTAAGCCAGATATTGCTAATGTAACTTTATTCCTTAATCCCCTCCCCGTACTTGAAAATGCTTTTTAGTAATCAATATTGTCAAGGCTGCTTTCAAAAATAAACCGACTCATGTATGATTTTTTCCTATAAATACAGTTTCCGTTTGTATAGTTGAGGATGGTTATTTTTAGAAGTGGTTTTAAGTCGTAACTTTGCCCTCCGCTTAGATAACTACACTAATTTGAGTTTGAAATCGAGAAATGAGTAGGAGCAATTAACAAAGTTCGTAGTGGTCAGGACTCGGCCTCAAAGTCTTGCAAAGCATAATGATCGAAATTTGACTCCTGTGAGCCCAGATACCTTTTGGCTATGATTTCACGTATCTAACAATACTTGTAATATATGAAAACTACATAATATAATCCAATCTATTACATACAATTCTATCTCTGTATTCTATGTCTACTTTGAATTATTTTCTTCTAAAAAGGCTATTGTCCTTTTCATTTACAAATATTGAACTGTTTATTTGTTTTAAATTATTTATTGAATATTTTTAAACATGATACTAATTAAATAGGTATCACGTATGTAGTATTTATTATATTATATTTTTACCCGTGGGAGAGCCATGTTGAAGCATATGCTGCCGCATTTATTGGGCCAGCTCGTCCGAAGTGATACCACGGGCTCACAGAATACTCAGCGTGAAAAAGTAATAATACTATGTTTCGCATAGTGGGTGAGGATATCGGGGGCTCATCGGGGACAATTCGTTGTCCGCTATAGAATAAAAAAAACATAAAATACGCAAAACTTACAAATGTAAAATAGTGTATATAAATATTTAACAATAATGTATAAATACCGTCTAACAATCTAAGTTTAGTTTAGCAAGAACTATAAAGAATGGCTCACGCAATTGTACCTGAGTACAAGAAACGCCCGAGGGTCTTCTTCACTAATTAAATTAAGCGTGTAATGAAATGGTTTACCTCTGGGTAAGTCTATTGATGTAGAGGCTACGTCTAGACCTGCGATAATTAATAGGCTTGAGATATAACTAAAACGAAACGAACAGTCTTGGATTTTATTAATAGGCCAATTAAAAGGATCTGATAATTGCGTGTTCCTTATATACCGGCGTACCTCATTTTATATTGATTAATATAATTACCATCCATAAAAATATAAAAAACCCGTAAATGTACACTTTAAACTAGTATTTTATTTTAAGTAAAACAGTGAAGCGACTATACGCCCGGTTTGTTTAACTCCACAACAGAATTCAAAGCACCATCGCGCACAATGCTTGTCTAATTGATAAATCATGTAAAATACTCAAATTCCAAACACAAACAGATAATTTCCATGGAAAGCTTGTACTGGCTGTTCCCACAGAGAATAGCACACACGCCCGGCTAAGTTTCAATAGCGTCCGTATTAGTTTGAAACCTAATTGTTAGGCGAGCCCGCGGCGTCACTCGGCGTCGGGGCCGCGCGGGCGCACGCAGCGCTCGCCTACGAATATTATGCATGTTTAATTAACGCCATTTCTAATTCATAATCCGACAGTGATAAATTAAAGCCCGTCCACCCGTAATTAGGTACGCAATTACGGCCCGTTTGAATTCATTATTGCCGAAAGTACCTACTAGGTGAGCGTGATTTATTGCTGTGTCTCAGCGTAATTAATATCGCGTTACACGTGCGTTCTCGACCGGCGTTGGCCACTGTATCAATCAAATGCCAACTGATTCCTGCGGGCTTGAGCTTATAATTGATCAGCTCCGAGATCCTCATATTGTGCGCCGACATTATTAGACAATAAGCGTTCGCCGCGGCCGCGTTCACGTAATTGGAAACTCTATACGGCTATTTAATTTAGCTAGCGGGCCTCGCCACCTGGCTCGATGGCCAAACAATTGCCGAGCGACTAATTATATTTTAATCGCAACATGACCCCGCCCTACGCAAAGGAGGGCCGCGCGGCCGGGGGACTGCACCACTAATTCATTTGTGCGGCGAAGCTCGGGACGAGCCGCCCGAAACGATTGTTTATTCTCATAGGAGAGTTTAGTTCTCGCAAAGCAATGGTGACATTGAAACACATTAACTCCGTTTACGTGGAAGGTAATAAGGCTCTATGCGCAACGTAGACAATTACTCCGGCTTAATGAAGTCGTACATATTGTTTGAGGGCCTTTGACAAGAAAGTCATGGGCGCGTGCTCTGTTGATTTTTTTTAATAATGCGCGAGTCCTATACTCACGACTTTTCGCCTAAGTCGTGTTGTACGTAGGTAATATTACTTGCACTAACTTGCCCGGAGTTCATCAAGTGCAATAAATATTAAAGTTACAATATCATTGTTAGAACACTCGCTATACGCGCAGCTGTTTCCGCCAACTATTGCCAATTGTGTGGGGACCTTTGTTCGCAACATCAACTATGAAAGTGTTATAATAGCGCATTGAGTACATAAAATGTTAGGAATCCTATTGGACCCGCCTACGACTACTAGTTCGCCACTAACCATTACTATAATGAAACCGCTTGTTTGAAGCATAAGAAAACTTGAGGGCAAGGAATTGTCGAATGAAAAGCTGTCATGTCAATTGTCTGTTATACGATTCACTTATATAAGTGGAAGGGTGGAGAGACAGCCTTGGCGATGCAGATGTGGCAGTAAACTGCTCGTGCGCGTACTACATTAGCCTGAAAGCCTTAAAAGCGTGCGGGAACTGCGCATTGGCCATTAGCGTGATTAGAGGACTCGAAGCCACTCGCGAATTCCTTAGGCCTCCTCATCTCATAATACCCACCTACATATTTCATTATTTATGTAACCTCTGTTTTACTTCAATCTACTCTCCCGGAGATTGCGTTCACAATATACATAAATATGATCTTTGACGTGCCAAATTGCTCTTCTAAATTATAACGCTACACTCTGTTAGATTATTTTGTAACGGCCTATTTTTTGTGACAAATTTTATTTATACTATGTATAACCGCTCCTAATGTTCAACTCTTCTTTCAGATGATGGCTTGCTCATACTTGACTACGACCAACTTCAAGCCCGAGTGTTCGGCAAGTTGCTGGACTCCTCCACGCGTGGAGACAGGACGAAACGCCTTCAGAACGGAGCTTGAACCGGAAATGGTCAGCGTGGAGCCAGCCCTCGATCTAACGACTTCGCTTAAACCCAAACCGGCCAGCGATGACGACTCAGAGTGACAGTGTTGTGCAAAGACAATTGAACTACAGTTGACGAAGGTCTTAGTGGCATCGACTTAACTTAATTGAACATAGTCTCCATGTGAACGATACTGCGAACCCGTAAGTACAATTCACATGTTGAATATGGCGGTTGTACTGGTATTTAATTTTGGTTGTGAAATTGCAATTTATGTAAAATTTAATCTGCTATCATTCGATTCTCGTAACTTAAGACGTGTTTGACACAAGCGTGTTGTTTCTATTAAAAGTGATAATAAAGTATTGAACTGCATATCGTAATAGTATCTGATCGTATGAAAATTGTAATATAATAATTATTAAGACGCTTGTTGTACTTCTTGTCAACTTTTATCCGATTTTGTATTACATTTTATGAACGAGCAAAGGTAAATTAAGTATTTCAAAGTATTATTCTAAGTGACAGAACCATTTACACCGTTTAAGGTATTCATAACATTGATGTTGACTTGTTTTAAGTTTAACTTGCTTTGTATGTTAAAGAATTACTGTTTTTTGTTTCTCTTTAAATATCGTTCAGCTGTGCAACCGGTTGAAAGGAAAATCGGCGATTTGCACTGAAATAATATTGAACAATATAAAAATTGTTAAACAAATAAATTTCACGAACAACAGATTACAGAACAAGTATTGACGAATGAATGATTTGATGCGTTGTGTTAACAATGGCCAACTTAATTCTTGCCAGTGGATGTACCTTTTGAAATTCTCAATGCATCTCTGTGATTTCCAATCTGTGTAAATATTTCTCGAATATTGTTATTTCGTTTTAATTGACGAGCTGTTACTTTAACTTCGAGCCTCTGTAACGATTGTACATAATAGCATACATTTTAGATATAAGTAGACACATCTTGTACCTTTAAGACGCGATTTAGCAATAATTTGGATGCCAACATCATGAATTGACGAGTTACTAATGTTCTGTATATATTACGATACTATTAATGCGTTGTTAAAATCAAAGTTTAAAATATTTACAATACGTAATATTAAACGCTAACATTCCTTAGCTTCATAATTTATCCTGATTTGCTGTCATAGCTTCGCATTCAACAATCATATCGCAATCATCTGGTTGCATCCGCTATTTGATTGAATGACTAGCGCTTACATTGAATGACGACATTTAGTTGAATGACTAGAAACGAATAAGAGTCACTCATCG
>DWCF01007481.1:0-10621 GCA_018230265.1 Delias oraia
TATAGGGGAATACTCAAAAACTGACGCTGATTTATCGAACACAAAATAGAGTTATCTCTCTTATATTTTATTCTATCAAGAGATATTTAAGTTTATTGAGTTGCGTGATTTATTTCACAAAAATCAATGAAGTTCCACAGACGTACCAATAGGTAGTTTGTTTTATAGAGTTTAAATTTAGGATCAGGGATTTCTTTACGATCAAAGCGCAAGTAAGAAAAAATTATATGTTTTTATGCACGTAAATAGGAACTCTACTATTTTTATATTGTAGCACGTTATTTTAAAAATAAATATGAATTTTAATGGATTAAATTACCAATTACCTTGGTGTTTTCAGGTACTTACAATGTTCATAGTAGTAAAAAGTTAGTTCACTAAGCCTTTTCTATCACATTTATCACGGCAATGTTTCGAGGTGTTGTTTGGGTTAATACTTGTACCTGAATTTCATCCTCGAGGCATAATACAAAGTTTTAATCGTAACACCTCGATGTTTGCACTGCAGCAGGCGCTGAGGATGTCCATAGGCGGAGATCTGCTAATCCAAGGTGAAACCTTGTGTCTGCCTATTTCAATAAAAAAAATACACTCTTGAATGACATATTTGACTTCTAGAGACTAATTTCAAAAAATAAAACATAGACATATTAAGATATAATTCTAAATGATTTTAAACCATTATAAGTGTATAAACAGATAAAATTGAAACAAATATATCAAATTACGTTTGAATAGGCCTATAGAATAAGCCTTCGCAGCAAAATCTGATCAACTCTTGCGCAAGCCATTGTGTACAACAATGTTAAGGCCACAATTGAAAGATAATGTTTAACATACAACCAGAGATTTGTATCTGTTTGAATGCGAATACCTCCGTAACACATTAACTAGTTTTTTGACCTTTTATTTGAGTTTAATAGCCGATTGTTTGATATTTAAAACAGTTTAAGATTGGCCTTTTGTTGTTTAGGAAGGAATTTCGGGATTCACGGTCAAAACGTCAAGATAGAAGCATATTTTGAATTGTTTAAAATCAGCACTTCAAAATAAGGCATAAGTCAAACAAAATAGTGAAGAAAGGAGGAAAATTATGTTTATCATATGAATATTAAAATAGTTGTAAATAATATTATAAATATAAATAAATGAATATATTAAATATGTATTAACATATAATTTGAAGGACAAATAAAAACTTTTATTCATCTTTCAGTTGTACCGTTATGATAAGGTATATGTATAAATAAAAGAGATTTATACAGATTAAAAATCCCTCTTTCTTCTGAAGTTCGCGTTAAATCAAAGTGTTTCCTTAAGACAGTATAGAATCACTTGATTGACATGACCACCTTACAATGATCCATCATGGCTGTGCATTGTCAAAGTGGCGTATCTTAGATATAGATCAAGTTAAGCTGGTTGATTGTATACGGGGGACGATCGTAACCAATTTAAAATGAACTGTTGTTTTGTTCTGTATTCCTGTGATTTCTCAATTTTGTTTAGATACACGGATGAGGCGGGAGTTCATGTTACGGTGGGCGATGCAAGAAGCCTCGTACAATGAATTGCATTAGCGACAGAGCTATGAATGCTCTTAATGTATGGACACGATTTGATAGCGTAAAGCTCTGTGTTGGTTATCAGTCAATATCGATGTAATAAAAGAGGTATCAGACTAGTGACCAATAAAGAACAAGTCAAGGACGACAACACAACAAAAAAAAAATGTCCTCTATAATTTTTATATCAAACAAAAACCGGCAAACGTTGTTTTATCATTTATCATGCTGACGCACTAATTGAGCCGGCTCGTCCGAAGTGATGGAACAGGCTCATAGAATACTCAGCGTGAAACGGTACTTGTACTGTCTTTCGCAAGGTGAGTGAGGATATCGGAGGCCCTTAAAAATGACGCTTAAATTGGCAACACAACCAATGCGCGGACTGTGGCGCAGTTGTCCAAGGGCGGCGGTGTTCTCTCACCATATAGGAGACCCACCAGCTCCGTTTGCCGCTATAATATAAAAAACCTGATGAGCATACAAAATCCCATAAAAATCTGTAGGTAAAGTCGTTTTTAAGGAGTTTAAAAACAAACATCTAAACATGAGAAATATGTATGTATATGATTTGAAGATAAATAACTACATATGTACAGACGAATAAGGTGATTTGTGTAACGTATAGACTCAATGAATAAAATATTTTTGAAAAAACAAAATTGCGAACTAAATACTTGTTACATTTCAAAAAATGTATTCCTAAATATGTCAAGCGATTGAGTCAATAATTTATCGATATTATCACATCACTATTCTAAGCGTGACGTCACGTTTTCTCGTCTGTAGAGCCTTATATTTATTTCAGTGGTTTATATATTTGCTACCGCTTATCATTTCATATAAAACATGGATTTTGTGCGTGATTTTATTTCAGCAATAATTTTCCTTGTATCTTGTCAAAAGATCTATAGGTATATTTAACATAACATCATTAAACAAACCACTTAAGACTGTTAATAATATGAAAGGATGTGGTGATAAGAGTCAAGATCGCCCATGGTCAACCGCACATGCATATGTTAGTATGACTTTCCTACGGGTTAGATCCATACGCTGTCAAGCTTTTCCAAAGAACGTATGTTAGATTTTTTTCATATAACAGTACTATACTAATTAGCCGGCTCATTTAAAGTGATACCACGGGCGGACCGGATACCAATTTGCAACAGTACTTGTACTGTATCGTTGAGTGATTGAGGATATCGAAGACCTGAGAATACCTCTTAAGTGGCGTAAAGTAAACACGACCATAACGTGGATTGCGGCGCGGTTAACCATGGCCGGCGGTGATCGCTTATCATAGATGACATTCGCTTGCTCCAGGGCCTGATATACAAACAAAATCAGACCGGGATCAAACCCGGTACCCATGACATGGTACTTACACGATCACTCGGCCATAAACCCTTATTTAACAAGTTTGCCTTCTAAATATTATACTTGCTCATCGGATCACTTTTCTCGCTCCATCAATTAAACTTCAGGCAATTTAAATTTGAGCTACCATTTTGAATCTGACCTGCAAGCCGCTTAGAATGTATATGGTATCAAACAGTAACAAGATACTAAAAATTTATTTAAAATTAGATTATAATTATGATATCAGATCAACTCATTTTATAATAAAAATAAAGACGAAATTCACTAAAAATAATATTTTTATTTTATGCTTTAGAGCGAAAATAATACAGTAATAGAATTTTCTCTAAAAATATTATCATACGGTATCTGAACTTAATGTACCGTCAGCAACGAAGTCTTACGACCATTTTTTCGTAAGTTACAACCTCAGGTCGGGGGTTGACCGTACATATCTTATTTTAGATCACCCTTATATGGTCAGCGGGGACTCGCCGTTTGTATGGATAGAAAAACAGGATTGTTTTTCAACAATATTAAAGACATTTTTGAATAGCTAAATATCTGTCAAGAATTTGCTTATGAGAAATTTAAGCAAATAATCTGATTTTCCTGATTTTTTCACTTTAATCATAGATCTTTTATAATCTTTGAATATGCAAGGCACGAAGAAACAATAAGAAGTTTTTTTAAAAATTAAGAAATATGTACGTCTAGAGATAGTAAATGACCAAAACATTTTTTGCTGTCCGTACAATATGACCGCACTTATCTCACCGCGCGGTGCGTCTTATTATGTGATTTTTTTTGAGACGCTCCGTTGAACATTGACTTAGCAGCCACTTACATGAGTATAATTTAAAAATATGTTTCCACCCCACTTGTACGGGGAAATATTAAAGTAGCAAAAAGTTTCTATTTGCATTATGTGTCCCCCAAACTAGTCACGTCAGCAATTGGTAAAACGAAGCAAAATAGAGACGAGAGAGTCCAGCGCTGAATTTCCAAACCTTTAGGTAGTTGTTTTTATAGCATTATATAACTGTCTGTTAATACTTATAGTGTGAAGAACATATTTTAATTTAATTTTATGTTTTTTATTATTACGACCTCTATGGTCGTTTTCTAATCTAAGGTCTATGATTACATACTCTTTTGGAATTTGTCTTGAATTTTTTTGTATTGTGCATTGATTTGTGATGAAAAGTTAGAATTCATATAAAAGTTATTGATAAGTTACAATTTAGTGAAATTTTATTTCATGATTTTGGAATCTAAGCGGTTTATTACATTAATTATTTTATCTTTTCTTGCACAAGGATAATTACTACTTTAATAATAATAGATTTTTTTATCTTGCGAAATTATTTATTTCAAAAAAATTTAAGTAGAGAAGTTCAATTTTGCTTAAATGCATGTCATTAAAATTATAAAAAATTAACATTAAATTATAAATTTGATTTTTAGTTGACAATTATTAGGTAAATATATTTCTTAATCTTTTTTCCCCTCGAAACATAGAACGCGCGGGTAAGGTAGTACCAGCGGCTCATCAAAGTTTTTAAGACGCTATTAAAGATGTGATCTCCGTAATGTCTATTCAAACCTAATGACCGACATGTCGAGATGTTTTTCGAGCAAGATCGTCGGGGGTCAGCGAGATATCGATCGGCGGTCCCTCAATCGAGTGTAATTCGATTACATTTAATCGATTCCATATAACCTTGCCATTGTTGATCGTAGATAGGGTTGTAATAAACCTAACAGCCTTCATTAGCCATCGGCCGCTGTGTTTGATATAAAGATATCAGAAATTTCACATAAAATTAATATGTAACTATGTTTTTTATAATAAAGCCGTCAACGTTTCAGATGGGTATATGGTAAGAAAACTCTGCCGCCCATGGACAACCGCGTTACAGCCAGCATATTGGTTTACGCGACTCAAGTGATTTTCAAAAGCCTTCGATATCCTCAATCACTCAGCGAAATTCTGAGTATTCTGTGAGTCTGTGATATCATTTCTGACGAGCCGGCCCACGGGTGCGATAGTAAGACCCACGCCCGGCCACTGTTAAGCTCTTCCAGAGACCAAATAAATTATAAATTAAATTAGAATTGTCTGAACCGGGCTTCGAATTCGACACCTGGCAATACGAGATTCTAACAGTATATGTCAGTACGTTTTTGTCAATCTTATCTTTGTTTCATTATTCACAGACGAATTTCGTACTAGAAATAAAAAAAACCATTTTAATGAAACTACATTGCCACTTTTTAAAAATAAGTTTTCGAATTAAATTTTACTAAGTCGATACCAATCATAACTTCGAACTGTTAATGTTATATTTCTATTATGCATTAGGGCTTGGAGTAAATTACCATGTACCTTTTATTGGATATCTTTCAAGCTTTTTCACCATGCCAATTTATATTAAGTATCTAAAACTTTATAACGTACATCGCCACCTGAAGGTCACACGGTCTTGATTTGTGATGGATCCGCTTCAATAATAGCTTACAATTCTACATTGTGATCTTTTCTCTCCGCCCGTCCCCGGATCTTGTTCCTCAAGTCCAAATTACCAGAACGATAATATTCAAATCAAACAAATAACGATTTTTGAAACACAAATACATAATTAAATAGATGTATAAATTTAAATTTTTATTCCTAACCAAAGAGAAGATATTTGCGATTAAAATGTCCAGTACGAGCAAACGCCAATTTCATATATAAATATATAGGTCTTAGTTTATGTTTAAAAATGATGAAAGAGATTACAAAAATCGATGTGGTCAAAAGTACTTTAATAATAATTTACTCAGTAAAATCACATATTATTACGGATTTACGTAAGTACGCATAAATCCAGCATGTCGAAGTGTTTAAGCCTTCGTGTTTACGTACACGCAAGAACATAAAGCCTATTTATTGTAATTATAGATGCGCTATTAAACATCGCCAGCTTTTGGTTAATAATAACCACTCCCATTCCGAAAACATCTCATTAATTCATACTGTCATAATGCCACCGAAAAACACACATGTGGAAATTACAGGACATAAGAAAATACGCTACATTGAGCAGCGACTAATGTTAACTTGGCCACAGATTAAGCGCGCGCAGTATAAATCTATTTGTTTTCACAATAAATTATTTAAAACAATGATATAGAATTGTTATGAAACGTTCTCAGTAAATCTTAGTATGATCTTATTATTAAATTGTAATCTGTGTAGCCTGCACTGCTATAATAAATATGCATTATTATTTTAGTAATAGTTCAGATATAATCAGACTATAGAATAATAGTTGGACGTATTATAAATAGATACGTTTCAAGCAGTAATGGATGTAGCAAATTTGTCAAAAATGCATTCGACACTATCAACTGTGCGCGCAACACTGTGGCACAACAAGAAAAACAATAACAGCCCAAATAACTTATAGAGGAAAGTTAGGAGCATTAACTGTATGAAAGTTGTGGATGCCGGCCATCTTGCAATTACGACACAACAAGAATTAACCGAAACTTACATGTGGGATTATTTTTATACCCGTTTGATCTTTTGGCCACGATACGGCTCGTGGTAATTGCTTCGGGCGTACTTACCAACATAAAGATATTAATTTATTTACATAGTTATTTCTTTATAACATATTGTATTGATCGCATAAATCCCGAATCACACAGCACGATTGTGCTGTGCGATGTTTTACTTGGTACATGAAAAGACATTTACAGTAATTTCTTTTATTTATTTTTATTTTTATTAGTGGACCAGGCAGACTGTCCGGTACGCCACCTACAGGGATCAAATGTAAACCTTTAGCAATTTTTGGATACCGACACAAAAACATATTCATGTTTGTTGCCGGATAAAAATTATACTATATGTTTTTTAATGGTATAGCGGACAACGGAGCAAGTGGGTCTATATGGTAAGAGAACACCGCCGCCCATGAACAACCGCGCCACAGTCTGCGGATGGGTTGTGTTGCCGGATTTTTACCACGTTTACAGCATTTTTAAGGGCATCCGATAACCTCATTCGCTCAGCGAAAAACAGTACAAGTACCGTTTCGAGGTGTGTATTCTTTAAGCCCGTGGTATCACATCGAACGAACCGGCCCAGTTAGAGCGTAAGTATCTGCTTCAGCATAGCTCTCTCACCGTAGCAACAGTATTACGACAGTTGCTGCTCCGGATACCGAATAAATTATAAATTAAATTAAAATTGTCCGGACCGGGATTCGAACCTTTCGCTTCATGGTAGACTTTTAAAACCATTTAGCTACGACGCCCTAAAAATACAGGAATTCAACTACCTGCATATTAAATTTTATAAAATTCTGGCCTGTTCTTAATTAAAGCTATAGATATCATATAAATATAATTATATATTTAATCTATTTTAATGTATTTATTTTTACTATATATATGTATGTATTTATTTAATGTATTTATTTTTATATATAATTTAAATATTATATAAATAAATGTTATCCTCTACTTAAAACAACTAGTGACCTACATTTATATTCCCCTTTTGAACTCGAATTGTGTGCTTGCATATATGATGAGCGAAATAAAAATAATGAGATATCGCATAGAACTGAAAATATCGACTTAAAAACATTTCGTATCGCAATTAAGTCGCCCCTTGATCGAAATTTTCGAAATTGCTGAGCACCTTGTTAAAAATTCGAATGCATTTGGAAGTAGTATCGCTATATTTTCGGTACTATGAATTGGGTACCGTTTTTATAGGATTACATAAAAAGCGTTAATAGTGAAATCTTCTCAATGTCACAAATTATTCTTAATGTCTTTATGATTTTAGTAAATATTAATGACTAATATACAGTACAAAAATCGAATTAAACTGTACAGTTTACATTACATTAGATAGTTTAAATAAAAAGATCACATTTAGATTATTATTAGGCCGACGATTCAAACCCCGTCCCAGACTCGTTTGCCTGCCTGTTTTCATTAAAAAAATTATAATACTAAAAAAATACACGTCAAACCGATAACATTATTGCTTTGTGTATAAGATAAAAATATGATTTTAACTAAAACTATTACGTATGCTAAAGTTAATTTAAAAATAGAAAAATCAGATAATAGAATAATGACAAGAGTTGTCGTATGCCCGCATGCAGATTTTATGACTAGTTGCATATTTTCTGTAATATTTTTATACAAAATTAAAAGCAATAATGTTAGGACATTGGAAGTAAATAATCTCTCGTGCGACCTACGGGTGCAAACACTTACACTTTGAATATTGGATGATTTCAACTGTATTTATTGAAAATATTACATAATTCTTTATGTTTTATTCTTTTTCTGTGTTAATAAAAAATATACCGCTCTCGCTGTAAATAATAAAACCACAGACAATACAAAAATTAGGTATAAAAAGAACTTGAAATAGGTTTTATATAAACTCGGCGTATCTTCCCAACCAGTACCATACCAGGGAAGTAGACAAGCTTCCATTTTGTTTATTATTATTGTCTATGCCGAGATTTGCCGAATACCCACAATCCCTTTAAAACATAAATGGTACGTTGCTTCTATTTTCATAAAATTGGCTTAACTTGAAGGCATATTTACTAAAAAGTTACATAATATAAAAAAAAATTAAAAAGATTGACATGGCAAAATCAAAATTTTGATTAAAAATAATCAGAGTTATATAATTACAAATTTAAATAAGAATAATTTGGAATAATTGTCTTATTTTACATGAAATGTGCTTAAAGATCACATCATAAGAACATCTCTTAAGCGGTGCTGTTACTTAGCAAATTAAGATACACGCTGATCAAACAAAAATAAATGAACAAAGTGTTGATTTATAATTTCTTTAATCATTTCCATATGGTAACGTCCCGGCTATAAAACTCAAGTTCAAAGAATAAACGCAAATTCGGGCACAGCATTCCGAATATAATTTTTACGATCGACACAAAATATTTCATACAAGTGTGTATTGCGCATTCTGCTGTCGCGTTTAAGGAGGTATTACTTTAATTTATGATTTTTGGCATTTATAGGTGCATGTCAAGCCGGATGATACCATTTCTTCAATTTTATTGCGCATTGTGATTCATTTTCCGGGTCACAGATTAACAAAGTGTTCGACCGTTAATACGTAAGTATCGAGTACCTATGTGTTTGAACGTTGTGAAGCCAATCTAACTTTTAAACGGTTTCATAATCTTGTACCTATGGAAATTGGGTTGACGTAATTTGAATATTTAATAGCCCCTCAATCTATATAAATTTGAAGTAAAGGGTACCGGGTTCAAACCCTGGCCTCTATGAAAAAAATATGTTATATAGATGGACTTGACAGTGAGCTGACAGGTGCTTTACCATTACCTATGGGAGAGCCATGCTAACGCGCTAATTTCAAAAAACACTTAAACCATGTTTCGTTGGTTGAGCATGATACGGAAGGCAGTGAATTATACCGCTCAAACAGCATTAAAAACCGGCAACTTAACGACGGTGGAGATCGCTTACTATAGATAAACCCTGGCTAGTGTTGCCCGAATTCAGTCTTGGTCTTGCATTTGTGTAAGACCAAGACGAAGACCGCCAGATTTTAGCAAGAAGACCAGGACTGATCGTGTAAGACTTGAGCACGAACAAGACTAAACCTGCAAGGCTTATGCGTCATGCAGCAATTTTATTTGCCAGTGATTTTTTGAATTTCTCTTAAAATCTTTAAACATTTACTAATCTGCTTGGTCTTTCCTATGGTCTTTACTAATTTAAGATCAAAATGTTCCTCAAATGCTCAAAATGTGTATTAAGTTTTCTGATAGGTCTATTCTGAAAGGCGCAATACTAAGACCAAAACCAAAACTAGGTGTATTGGCGCAAGACCAAGACTGGCTAAGTCTCGTCTTGTTCATGAATTTGGGCAAAACTAAACCCACCTGTTCCTTTAAAGGAAACTCACCTTAGTTTATTTTGTGACCTCGGTATCCGATGTGCTGCGACTTAATAGCAACTAATCTCTCTACAGATACTGATCTCCAGGAGTAAATTAGAAAGTATTCCCCTATCAAGATTAAGAACAGGGCAGCGCCAGTAGTTATCGTTAAATTAATTACATATTGATGGTTGAAATCAAAGGCTTCCGTAGCAATACGTGACGATTATGTTGTTTCCTTTGTGGCCAGGTGTCAGTTATCTCCTCTGACTCATTAAATTTCGTTTATATAACTTCAATACTTTGAACACGTGTTTTATCTGTCTTAATTCACTTAATGAAAGCGTGCTCTCGATGCATTTTTAAGTATACTAAATATCTAACCAATAGCTAAATACATATTTAATTAACAATCTCGTTTAAAAAATATTTTGCTAACTCTGGCAAACGTTCTTATAATATTTATATTATTAATATGGTTAAAAAGGAGGGATTAAGGAAAAAAAAATGTATAATCTATATATACATTGAAAAAGCCACTTTCCGTTTACATATGTAATACTTATTCTGTGAGCACGTGGTAGCCGGCCGAATTAGTGCACCCGCATATGCTTCAGCTTGGCTCTCCCACGGGTGCGATAGTATTAAGACACTCGCCCGGCCACTGTCAGGCCTTTTCGGACCGAATAAATTATAATTTATAATTTTTAGGAGCGGGATTCGAACCCGATAC